>JAOXYJ010260213.1:0-10014 GCA_028566555.1 Lithophaga nigra | reverse complement strand
AATTTTTTTTTCTTTATTTCCCTTTTTTTTTTTGTTTTTTTTTTTTTTTTTTGTGGTTACAACATGTATCTTTTGAAATCATTAGCCCATTAACAGAACTACAATGTATCATATTGATAAACAGTAATTAGTTTCAAAATACAATGTACTTTTTTGTTGTTTAAATGGGGAGGAAAGATGAGAACAAATTAAGAGTTCATGGATCTTTTGTCTAGAGAATCGGTATAAAAATGTTGGCTCCTCTGGCAAAAGGCCATTTGAGCTATTGACATCACTTGGAGTCGGCCCATGATCGTGAACTTTTCACGTTTTCAACTTCGACTGTGCCAGTTTTAACCAAACAGCAGAAGGTTCTGTACAAATTCCCCCATTTCGTGCCGATTAGTCAACTAAAATGGCTGTTTTTGGAGATTCTTGTTTTTGATGATCGATTTTCAAAAACTTCTCTGAAACTAAGAGGCCAAATGTTTCGAAAGTTTATAGGAATGATGAATGGGTGGCCCTCTACAAAAGCTCCTTTTTTCATACAGATCAAAGGGGCAACATTGCGGCTATAGCGGCACATAGTCTTACATTGAACTGTATGGGAAATTAGATTTTAATCTTCCCTCTGAAACTGTAGGGCCAATGTAGAGATCCCCATCAGTTTGATCATATCATGCTTTTTTGGTCAGTTGATATAGCTGCCATCGACAATTCTTGTTTCTGATTGGCAGATTTTGAAAAACCATCCCCTCTAAAACTACCGACAAAATGTTTTGAGAACTAGGTGTTCTTTTCAAAAAATCCCCATTTTGTTTTACTTACTTACCGGCAATGAACACCTTCAAATGACACAAAAAACCGGCAATGAACACCTTAAAAAAAACAACAAAACTTCATTTAAATTTGAACTGTATTAAATGAATTTAAACTGATATGAGTAAGCAAAATGGGGTATGTAGTTTTCCTTTGATGGTTTACATCTGGATGTTCTAAATACACATAGACATGTAAGCTAGGTGAACGATACAGACACATGTAAGCTAGGTGAACGATACAGACACATGTTATCATCTTATCTACATTTTACTTACCTATAATAGAAAGCAGAAAAGCGGCCTTTGTGCTGGATATTTGAAATGTCAGGGCTCTGTCAACGATGTATGTGTAAGGAATCAGGAATGCCGACAGTCCAAAAAAGTTTCCACAAAATAATGCCAAAAACGATACATTTGACAATATTGTACAATCGACCATAACTTTAAAACTTTTAATCATAAATCCACGTAGTTGAGTTGACTTTTTGTGTAGTAAGAGGTTCATATCCAGACATTTTCTGTTTGTTCTTCCATTAGTAGAGCTTTCCGTTTGTGTTGATAACTTGGTTTCCTTTCTCGAGTTTAATTCTCCATTTTGATACGTGAGATTATTAGTTGTAGAGATATCAACTTCATTGGTGAAATCCACAGTACTACTTTCAGATATAGTGCAATCATTTTCAGTTTTTGAGTCATCCGTGGAATTACTCCCTCGTTTGCCTAATTTCACTGGTCTCATTAACATTCCACATACAGCGCCATTTAATATTATTCCTGCCATGATGATAAGAAGATTTCGCCAATCGTATATGTCTGATAGTATATTTAATACATACGAAAATACAAATGTCCCAATTCCTGTTCCACACAACGCTATACCTGTAGCAAGAGGGCGCTTTCTATCAAAGTAGTGATTTACACTGACGGTAGCAGGAATATACAGCATTCCAAACCCCAAACCTGTTAAAGTAACATAATAATTTAGTTGCAATTCTTTAGTTTAAACAATAACTAGCCTGTAATAGGTAACAGTAGTACACCACAGTTCTAGTGTCATAATTCGATTAGTGATATACAAATCCTAGAGAAAGGACACTGGAAATCGCATGGATTCCAAAAAAGGAGTGTGACTGGGTGCGTCGACAAGAAACTGTGTGATAAATAAAGCTCCAATAAATGGTATCGGTGCATTTTTATCTAGATAAGCATTATCTGTTTGTAGAAAACCAAGCTTAACATGGTCTAATAGGGATTGGTTGACCACAACCGTTACGGTCTTTAATGGCTTATATTCCTGACTGAAACACAAAAAACCAAAAATTCTACCACCTGATCATAACTTAATTAAGTGATGTTAAACCGAAAATTGACGTTTAAGGCTATGTTTAAGTCAAATATATCTTGTATAATGTAATATCTGGTATTATACGACTGAAAGGCAAAAGTTCATTTTTCACAGATGCTAGAATCAAAGAAATCCGAACATGAACAAGCAGAGTATATGTCCGCAATGAGCACAGAAAATATTAACAAGAACAGGAGCCAGAGTGTTCTTCCAAGTAAGTGCTGTAGACCGTATTGATTCTTATTGCCAGGATATGTCACATGTAACATTGATATCCGAGCTAATAAAAACTTTATTTAACAACTAGCTCGCTGACTATATGTTCTGTCCTCATAGACATCATAAACCATACACACATTTGGAACGCACACCGTTAGACCTGAAATATTTTGGTAAAATAACAGTGATTTTATGTAAATTGAATGTAAAGTATTGTTCTTGTTTTAAAACTGGTAAAAACAAGTGAATCTTTTCGGTTTACACACATTATGTTCTTAACTTTCATAAATACATCTAAACTAGTTTTTAGTTGCATATTCTTGCCTTTAATACTGTAATATTGTTTCTATTATAGTGGATAGAACCAGGTTATACCTTGTTTCGTTTGAGAAGGGAAGATCTGATTATATTAATGCTGTTCAAGTTCCTGTAAGTAAAAATTATTATTTTCTTGAAACATAGCAGAGGAAATATTACATTGTGAAAACTTATTTCATGGTAGACTTTTGGACAATATGTTATGAAATTTTGAATGTAATAAAAAAATATGGATTATTATGATAGTTTATGACTTAATTTTACTCTGAATAAGTATAAGTACTCTTCATTCTTCATATCAGTATTGGGACTCTTTGTGCAGATATGACAGATCAACAGTTTTTTAATAGATCAGTTTCTTAAGGAATTGCAGGTGAACCAACCATAAAATGGGATCAGATTCACGAAAAAGATCTATAAGTACTATATATCAAAACATGTTTTTTTAATAAAAATTTATTGCGCTGAGGTGTTACGCCAATTGTCAGCATTTTAGAGACATACTATTTACAATTATACTCAGCAAACATAAAGTAACGACACAACAGAAACAACATGGTTTGCTTTGTACCTAGATCTTTACGTTAACATTGACAAAAATAGACTTCTACAATGCATGATCTATGAGACGACTTTAATCTTCCTATAGTAAATTGTCCTTTCTTGAGCAGAAATACACCAGCTGTCCCTGCTCATAGCGTGTTTTGTCACAAATGAGAGCCTGTTCATGCGCTATATGGTAACTTTTTGAAAAGTTTTAAACTGTTGATAGGAAGGTTGCTATAGCAGGGATTTGAGACAACCAGATTAAAGTCGTACCTCCGTAAATATTATGGCCGTAACCATGATATGACGGAATACTTCAAAGTGTATGTCCCAGCTATGTGATGATATCTTTTCGTCATTGATAGGAAAACTGAGCCCTATCTTCTCGAATTTGACTATTATCGGATCTGACTATTTTTGGATGTGACACGAAATCGCACGACTAGTGATGCTAGCATAGCAGTAGATGCTTGCCCTTTCGACACACCTGGTCTCACTTCTTTGACAGTCCGTGCGATTTCCAATCGTTTGATTTCAAATTTGCCGTTTGATTCTTGAATCAATTGAATCAATGAGTTTCGATCTCTGGATGGTATCTTCTATTTTTTTCTTTTCACCATACTGTTTTGTTTTGTGTTCTTTATATGGTGCCTTTTTCTTATTGTAAAGGTGTTGGGTTTTTGCCCTGCTGGTAACGGTATAGGTCTGTTTAGCTGAATATTCTGTATAGTATTTTGTATTCTATGTTTGTTTTAATGTCTCCGCTTGTCTGAATTTAAGGGGATAGTAGATGTCTCCCAAACTAAGCTTACCGCCACATTTTTATGCTTGTCTCCACCGTGTCTCCATCATATAGTCATGGGTTATCTTTGTCTTTCACATTATTAATAACCGAGTTAGATAGACGGGAAGAGTAGGTAAGGTGTTCTGTGTGTTGGTTTTGGTCAGATTGTCTACATTCACTGATTATCTTTCCCGAAAAAAATATCAGAAACAGGTATAATATTTACGAAGGGTTCTATTAATTTCAACCTGTAAACTGTATTTTTGATAGATCATTTGTTTAAAAGAAATTGCTGATCATGGTTTTCAATCTGACTATTGTGTCCGTCTAAACTATAGTTGTCGTTTAAAAAAAATGAATGAATTTCCGAAAATAAGATAACCCACTATTCGGCAGGTACTGGACAGAAAAAACATTTACATAAAACTCTCATGAAAAATGTATTTTACTTTATTCTAATATAGAAAACGTGTGCTACTAATGATATTTTTATTTTTCAGTCTTACACCAAATTTGTAGGATATTTGACTACTCAGCTACCATTACCAGATACCAAAGTAGACTTCTGGACGATGATTAGAGATCATAGTTCTTCTACAATTATCTTAATCTTAAACAGCCCTGAAGAGGTATTTATAAGTTTACAGGTGAAATCTCAACCAGTCTAAATATAAAACATAGGGAAATTTTAAAAAGGTTTTACCCCCTCTCACGGTAATAGGTGAAGGTATATAGTGATTATTTTTCCCTCTGGCTGTCTGTATTTTTTGCCTCTTCAAAAATTTTGGAACATTTCATACATCATCCAGTATAATATTGATTTTTCCAGAGAAATCCGCATTTTACACGTACTTAGGTTTTGGAGATTGGATCCCATATTATTTCCACTAATCCTAAACTAATATATAAATTGTTACGAAACTTTAACATATTCGTTAGTATTAGGTGTAATTGTGAACCATATACATTTTATATAGTTTTCATGAATAATCTGGAATGTGGTTAGAAAATAGTGAAGTATAAATGTGCATACAACCCCAGAGAAGGAATATTCCATATTGTATTCACTTCGTCTTAACAACTGTATGGATTTTCACAAATCTTTAACATTCGTCAGTATGGAGGATAATAGTGCAAGATAAAAACTGATTTTTTTCATAATCCAAAATCTTCCAACGTACAGCCATTTAAAGTGTACTTTGGCTCAAGGAAGATTATCCAGTACTCCTGAACCAAACTGACTACACATTTTGTTTATCATTCATCCTTGACCGTTCTAGGGAATTCACAAAAAAATTACTAATTTCTCAGTGTAAGGCATAGATATGACACTATATTTCATAAATTAAAATTCTCCAGGAATGATCATTTTTTATGCACATACATGTACATACGAGGAACGGCTATCCCATTTTATTTTATTTTATTTATTTAGAATTTGTAATTGTAAAAGCGGCCTCATATTCTATCGATTTCTTTCCAAACATTTTTGAACCATGTCTTGTTTAAGTATTGAAAATCCCCAGATCAGGTATAATTATTCATTTTACAGTATGTAGTTTAGAGTATTGTAGAGTACATGTGTACATATAGTCACGGCAAATAAAATAATATCACTTAAAATATCAACCACAATTTTCAAATGCAGTCGTTAATACTTTAAAAACAAGAATGCTTTCAACATGTGACCTGTTGAAAATTGATCGTCTTTGGTTTTATGTCTTTGTATTCATATTACGGAAAAAATCGAAATAAAGGATTTTACAATAATGATCTACACTAATCAATTCACAGTAGTTTGTACTTGAATAAGACTAGAAGCAACATAATTTATATTCATTTTAACAGTGTAATTCCAGTACGTTCGGATAACTAAATTCTTTTTGCATTTTAATAGGCAGACATGGTATACACAGTTTCAGCAGACTCCTTCACCTGTGGTCCATTCAGTATGAAAATTACTAAGAGAGCAAAGGGAGAGTTTGGTATTATGGAATCGACATTAATGATGTCCAGAAAGGTAACTTAAATGCTTTTGTATCATAATACGCTAACGGGCGATAAGTTCATCGAAATAGACGAAAGAATTGATGATTTTTTTTTGTATTTTTAAAACATTCATTCTCAATATTTAATATTGAACGTAACATGTATCGTTACAATGTTTCATTTTAATCATTTATTAGATGGGATGAGAGATATAAATAATGAGTAATTATATAAAGTATATATAAGTATATTAAGCATAAAAATATTGCCTTCTGTTTTTCCATAACCTCAAATAAATATTTTTGTAGGATGATAAACCAAGAGAAGTAGCTATATACCAAGCTGTTTGTAATGGTATACCTGATCCCCAAATTTTATGCAGACTAGTAGACCTGATTTCTACACGTATCAGTATGTCTCATGATCCAGTAACAGTGGTCAGCAGGTAGGCAATCTACAACATATTCTTCTGTTTTGAAAAAAAGATGCATTTACACAAATCAGTAATTTTTTTTTAGAATACAGTTGCTATACTTGTAGGATCTGTCTGTCTATTAATTGTACCATTGATAGATATTATTTTGTTAGGTACATCTAATTACTACCATAGGTGCGATTGACCAACGAATGATCTTTATTGGGAGTTTATCTGAAGGGACTTACTCAACGAAAACTCATTGTTTTACATTTTATCTTTTTATTATTTTTATTTCGTATCAGTAACCTAGCAGTAATTTCAAGTCATGTCAAGTGAAATCGTGTAGTAAATGACATGGAATTTAGCAGTTTGTTATTACATACAGCCTTTCCGGTCCAGTGTGTAAAATGAAAAGGATGACGAAAGTTAACAGAATGAATAAATGTTAACGTATGTAACCGGAGGGTCGGGTATCTATGCGTCACCGTCCCCTCAGTTTACTTTCATGTTCCATTACCGGGTCTTGTCCTCTCGAACTTTGATACAACTGACTTTACTTCACTTATAAATCTAACAAAAATCGACAACAGATGCTTTGTGATGTTTAACGACAGATGACTAGTGAAGATTAACGATAGACACCTTGTGAAGATTAATGACTGACATCATGTGAAATTCGACAGACAGTATGTGAAGATTTACGTCTGACGCAAATGAAGTCAAGCGACGGACATGCCAAGTGACTAGAACATGATGAAATTCGTTCCTCAGGGATCTGAGTTATGGCTGAGAAAACTTAAGATTTATTAAAGTTCAGATACTTTATATTAACATTCAACAATAATACACAGTCAACAAGAATAAATTATTTTCAAAATAATCAATTTGCAAAAATGTCATAAAAAGAAATACTGTTTGTAAAAAGTAAACTGTCCAAAAATTATTGACTTGAAAATAAAAATGACTAGTTTTATTGCAAAACAACTTGGGTGGAATGTAACGGTTATCAAGATATCGTTATCGGTGGAGTACCAGTCGAACGCACCGTTTGTATACGTGGCAACAAAAATATTATGTCATTTTTTTGGTATATTTTCATTTATCCTCTACCTATTGCATACGTTTCGCAAAAACAATTACGTCTGTGTGTTTACCAGTTTTCAAGTGACAAGGCACAAATAATGCTTTAAGCCGAAAATATTAGTAGATCTTGATTAACAAAAAGGAACATATTATCATAATTGTGCAATTAAATGAGTGTTGAAACAACTTCCCTGATGTAAAACACTAAGAAAGGTACTTTTTGACGCTGGAGAGAACCTCTCAGAATTTATTTTGATCGATATCTATGTGTAAAAAAACAGTAGATACCATTCAGAGATCAACTAAACTTCAAATTCGAAATCAAACGATTACAAATCGCACGAATTCCTAAAGGAGCGAGACCAGGTGCACACATTGTGTCACATGCAATAATAGTCAGTTTTAGTATTTATGACGAAAACCTGGGACATAGACTCTTTGAAGTGTTCCACCAGTCATATTGATGAACGTAAATTTACTGAGGTACGACTTTAATCTGGTTACCTCAAATCGCTGCTTAAGTAACTTGGCTGCCAACAGTTTACACCTGTTCAAAACGCGTCATAGCATGAACAGGTTGTAATGAATCGTATCAATTGTGACACAAACACACAATAAGCAGGGGCAGCTGGCATATTGCTGCTCAAGAAAGGGAAATTTACTACAGGAAAATTAAAGTCGTTCTTTTGTCTTAGATCATGGATTGTGGAAGTCCATTTTTTTCAATGTTCAGGTAAAGATCTAGACAAGAAGCAGACTGTGATGTTTCTGTTGTGTCGTTAATTTCACTTGGATAGACCCGGAGGATTGTTTAGTAAATGAACATCGTCTATGTATCTGAATACTTGAGAACTTGGCAACACTTTTGTTTTTCTTATCTTTTTAAAGTTCCTTGATAAATTATGCCTTGTATGGTTGGCAAGTAGAGGGGCGTAGCTTGTTCCCATTGGGATGCCAACCGTCTGTTGAAAAATACCTCCACCGAATTCAATAAATATGTTATCAGTCAATATGTTAAAATACGCAAAGCATGCATGCTGTATGATTAATTTATTTCTCACAGTGATGGTGCCAAGAATTGTGGACTCTTCTGTACATTTACAAATGCAGTATCTAGTATGAAAATTGACGAGAATGCTGATATTTTCCAGCTTGTGCGACTTTTACAGTTAAGGCGACCTGAATTTTTCACCGATTTTGTACGTATAAATCTTGTTTCGCAAAACATTGCGTCATATTCAAATGACATTTTAAATGACTGTAAATTACCATTATTAGTCTTCTGTTTGAAAGCTTGTGCTGATGTAAAAATATTTCAGTCTTCAATTCGTCTTTCTTACACTTTGAAGTTTTCTTTTCTGAATTTTTTTTTTTTTTTTGGTTATATTATAATTATATAATGTTTGATGAAAGTACTTTCATATATATAACGTTAACCAACATGCCTGTTGTTTGATACAGATTTATATAACAGCATACTATTTATTTCATCAGACGTACTTTGCATATACGAAAGTAGTAACTGTGATTTAATTTTTTTCAGGAGGAGTACCGTCGATGTTATGAAGCTTTGAACGTCTACCTAGAATCTTCAAATGTGTACGCGAATTTCTGATTTGCCAGTCATAAAAATGAGGTTGCAGCAATGAGGTTGCAGCAAGTAAGGACAAAATGGAGAGAATTTTGTTGCCTTTACTTTTTTGTTGCTTTAAAAAACATAGTATATAATTCTGATTTTTGATTTACAGTGTAATAACTTTTATATTTTAGTAATCCCGTATCTGCAGAAAGCCAAAATTTTGCATATGCTGTAAATATTATTATTAATATTTTTATATATTTCAGCAATTTTGTTTTGTTTTTTTATGAAATGTTTTGTTAATTTAGCATATTTTGTCAGATGACTGCACTTTGTTTTAGTATGCTTTACACTGGTTTACCGTTTGGATAGAGATTTTTCAACAAAAAATATTACTGATTTGGAAGAAATTTGAATACATTTTTTTCTTATGATTAAGCAGCATCATGCAAAAAACCTCTGTTTGCAAATAATTAGTCTAAAATAAAAAAAAAAGATTCCTTCATGTCTATTGATACTGGAGTCGCTATATGAAATTTTAATTAAAAAGTTTTTTCATTGACACATGTTTAAGTGACGTCTCTGTGGTTATTATTTGTTATAGGTTTTGTACTGAATGTTCAACCAATATAAACATTCTATATCACTTTTTAATACTAAGAAATATACTAAAGGAACAAAATGTGCCCAATGATATAGCTGTAAGGGCTTCTACATTCAATATAAGTGTATTGTAAATTATATATCTCGCTTAAGGTCAACAAATTTAATCACATTTTTTAATTTTTTATTCATATTTTTGTACATTTCTATTTATAAGTATTATTAGTTTTTTATCATAACAGTAACACATCTTTCCAATACGACTGTGATCATTGAATTGTTTATATATACTATAATACTGAATTTCAAAATGTTATCCTGGTTCTATAG
>JAOXYJ010260102.1:0-10015 GCA_028566555.1 Lithophaga nigra | reverse complement strand
GTCTAATATATGTCGTTCTGTCTTGGAAATTATAAAGACCGTCACTGTATCCAAAGACTTCTAAATTTTTCGTTTCTTTCCAATCGCTGGTTGAAAACTGAAGCCCACAAAATTCCGCTTTGAATACAATATCTTGCTGGGAGACCTGATTTAAACACGAGTCGTCTGTATCTTGTTTATTTGGTTGGAAAATGTAGAAATTTTGAGAACACTGTGACAGGAGAATATCAGCTGATCCAATACAACCAACAGGTACCGTAGATTTGAACGTAATTTTAATGGATTCTCCTTCTATTAGAACATACTCAAATTTCTCAGGCTACAAAGAGAGAAAAAATCAATAATTTAAACAGTAAGTTTTAAAGCGAATGTAGAATATATCGAAAAAATCTATTTGAAGATGAATTTCTGTGTGCATCTGATGGTAGAATTTATTCCCATCTCACGATATAACAAAAGCTGACTTTTCGATATTTAAAATTATTGATAAAAGAATGCTGATTGTTTGCAAAATCGCTCAGTAGCATTGATTTTAACAAATTTCTCATAAAACGGGCCACAAATATCGCAACATGATTAATCTCTTATTGCACCAACTTTTAGCAATGAAAAAAAGACCAAAATTTTACTGAGTTTAATAACCTTCAAAAGGTAGATTAAATTAGCAATTTTTGAACCCTAATTTCTACTAGCCGTATTCCTCAACAAAAAGTTTCAAGGATGTAAAGAGGTAGGCATTTTTAAACATGAATAATTTTGATTGAGAAGAAGGAAGAAAATAAATCGAAGGAAAACTGCGTAAAAATATGCAACCTGGATTTTCGCAGTAAGGCAGGATAGTAATGTCATTGTGGCGTCAATAGTATTCACTGAAAACTACTTTTTTGTATGTCACAATATCACAAGTTAATATTTTCGAAAATTTGTTATGTATTTATGCAAATTCTAATTATACCCAATTTCAGAAAGATCTTTCAACCTTTGTGAACCAATCCATTTTGCTCTAGTTATTTAAATTTTATGCTTCGTTAATCTTGCGTCCAAAAAGAGCTGGAATCATTTGTTGCCGGCTTGTTATTATGCATCCCAATAGAAACGCAACACCTACATTTATTTTCCATTGAGTAAAAAATCAAACTGCCAGATTTTTGTTGCTGCTCAGAGATGCCGAAATCACTTAGCCAAAGTTCATTCGTAAACATTTCTGTAGATTTTGTGTAAATTTTCGAACGTTTGCATTTTTAACCTATACCAAATCGTCTTGATATTTGGAACTAAGCTTTCCTATAGGTATCCATACGGTGTAAAATAATCCTAGGACTAAAATGTTTCAACGTCTTTATCGATTTCAATAAGTTATCGCTAATGAATCATCTTGCAACCTGATCTTCCTGTTTCTTAAACTAATTTTTTTCATATCTCTTGATGAGTACCCAGTGGTTATTTAAGTTTTTTGTTTTCTGTTTTGACAGACAGTGGTCTGGGTAAGCCATAAAAATTGCAAGATGCGAAGTTTATACTTGTAGATACCTCTTAAGTATGTTGTTGATAGGGGCTGTTTATGATTCTCCAGAAGGTATTCATATTTGTTGCTATCGAACAAGCCATTAGCTGATTTCATGAAGAATTGCAAGTATTTTACTGTGCTTGCATCCTGTACTTTCTGCACCTTTGTCTCTAATGCGTATTTATTTATCCTCGTTTCACTTTACATATACATGTCTGAACTGTTAGCCCAAGGGGGTCGAGTAGCGAAGACCCAAATATGAAACACTGGAATAGCACTGCTGAAGGTTCAAGACCGATCAACTCACTTCATATGCAAACCAATAGTTCGGAGGTTTCAATGGTCAGCTGGAAAGCTGTCCAGGCTTTCCACTTCAGTATATATCTAGTAATCACGATATGCGCTAATAAATTGCCACAGTCATGATAAACCCTTTCAATTGAACCTACATACAAATTTTGTTTAACATTAGTACTTACAGTGTTCCTACCGCAGACATTACTGAGGCAAAATATGGTCGCAGAAATTCGTATGATGAATTTCAAACAGTAAAACAGACTTTTACGCGCATAATATATTTGCATGTAAATCACTGGTTTGCAGGATAATCTGATAGTTGTTACTATAATTTATTGGCATTATAAACATTTACTATATAGGTATTTAGCACAATAAATATCTTCTTTACTAGCGTAGTATCCTATGTATAATCAATTAGCTCTGATACGTATTCAAAATATTAATTGTAAATGAAATAAATAAATTTAATAATAGAATAATAATTATTAAAAATTATTTAAGATTTACATTTAGTTAATGCATATTGTGTTATTACATGATGCCATACAAAGAAGTTTATGATTTACTTAAACAATTTAACCAATACCAATACGGTTTTAATAGTATATTTTGACGGAGTGTAAATAATTATATAAAATACATGTGTAGAAAGAGAAGATTACCGAAGTTCACTAAATCATCTATCCAGAGGATACGACAAGACTGTTATCAACATAGAGTCAAACAAAAATCTCCAAAGACAAATTACCATTAATAAAGAATCAAACACATACAAAAAATCAAAGTTTAACATAGACAAAATGCCAAAAACTAAAGCTAAGAAAATACGAACTCCCACGCAAAAACGGGAGTGATATATATCTTATTAACATTAACCAATCAAATTTAGTTTAGAAGATCACGTGACAAAGTAAATTTTTACTTAGACAAGAAGGTTCGCCATTTTTACTAGAGGAAAAAGTTCAACCTACCTCCTCTCCATTAAAATACCGCCATCTAATTTTACAATAAGCTTGGTTAATTTTCCAGATATTTTCTCCAACGAGTTTTGTGCTGCACGGAAGCTTTCCTCTTTGTTTGTTTTGTTAGATAGAAGTTATGTATATTTTCATGTACCATGTATACTTCTAGTCTTATATTGTGAATCTATATCTTTATACGTTCTGTTTAAAATCAGATTCAAGGAAAAACATTCAGAGTGATGTCTTAAATTTTATATATTTGTGTTATGAAATTTTATGTTGGCCTATGACCTTTTCTGTATGCCAACGTTTTTGTAGGCTTGTTTTTTATCGAGGAAGTTATCAACTCCTATTCAATATAACGTTTGCATTTGTTATACATTAATTCATTTCTGTTGTCAATATTTTTGCTCGACATTTTGACCGAATGACATTTTGATTAGACTATAAATTACATTTTGATCAGAATCTGGACTTTGAGTGATTAATTTGCCTACAAAAAATAAAGTTGTTTCTGTCTATGATGGATCGGTTGTCTGTCAATCTGTGATGAAGTCAAGTTCAGTTGTCGGGTCATTTATATACTTACATAAACGCCGGCTTCAAATATTGGACTGTAGTAAAATGGACTTGGTAAAGAGTTTGCTGTATACCTTACTCTAACGGCACATCTAACCTGAAATGAAACAAGTTTTTTCATATTCTGCATCAGACAAAAATTCTCAAATCTTTCATTCAATTGCAAACAGACAAAAATTTTTATGAATAAAAATTTCTCTCAAATAATACATTACTTTAAATTCTTATAATATGTGGAATTTTTAGCACAGTACTATTTCTTTAAATAACAGATTTAATTTAAAAGAGGGGTTGAGGTCCGATGAGAAGTTTGAGGTGAAAAGCACCATACATATATTTAAGAACTGTAATGTGCGCACATCTGCCATGTCTTTCTACCAGATTTAAAAGTAAAAGAGTACATGTATATTTCGTTTATTTGTACCTCCATATTCATTCTATGCTTGGCGATCCAGTCTTCTTCTCGTAAGTATGTGTTTGCAATGTCTGCCAGTGGTGTATTTTTATGCACAACAATGCTGTGATCATTGATGTACCAGTATATATCGTAAACGTATTGATCGTTTAAAACATTGTCAATGTTACAAATAAAGATAGGGTTCAAGCTTGGTCCTGGGTCAAATCCTGGAGGAAATCCTGTATAAACTTCACCCCCTTCTAATACAGCTGATACATTAGGCGTAATTGTGTCGTTTGGAAACGACGCTGAAATAAAAAACTCACATGAATGCATCAAACTCCGCTGGTTACTGCTTAATTTTATTGAAGTCACAGACAAGTTTAAAAAATTACATTAAACATTAACCAGCTTTTGTTCCCGAATTTATGTTTAATATATGATAACAACACCATGATGAAAATAATGTCTTTCAGAAATGCGAAAGTCAGTTGGCTGATGTGTTGAATTACATATCTAACGCCGTCACATTTCAAGTGTGTCTACATGCATTTTCTGTACCTTAACCAAGGTAGGGTGTAGAGAAGACGTTCGAACAGTGTAAAACCACGCTTAAACACTGAGAGGGTGGGAAACTTTTTAACCGCTGAAGATGGACAAAAATTAAATTAGTTTTATTTAGTGTCATGCAACCATTAGAAGCCTG
Organism: Lithophaga nigra; assembly: GCA_028566555.1. Classification (NCBI taxonomy): domain Eukaryota; kingdom Metazoa; phylum Mollusca; class Bivalvia; order Mytilida; family Mytilidae; genus Lithophaga; species Lithophaga nigra. Next base: position 5,564 of record JAOXYJ010260102.1, on the reverse strand, counting down.
TCCATTTATTCCTTATTCAGTATGTATTGAAGTGCACACGTATGAAAAACGGGAATAATCCCGAGAAAAGCCATGATTTATGTTTACCTGAAATTTTATAGCCCGTGGAGAAAGAAATTAAGTACTCCTGTGGCGGTAGATGATCAAACGAAAGACATTAGAATCCTTCGGACAGTGAGTTGTCAATAAATGCATTAAGCGCTTTACTTACTAAGTCACCAGAGTGATTTAGAAATGGAGATAAGTTTTCCAGGAAATGCGGTATTTCTCCAATGTATGGAGCTTTTAACGCAAAAAATAGATATTAAAGTATTATATTTTTGGCTAAACAACTTTTAATCGTCAGATATTCTCGTTTTTTTTTTCAAAGGTCAGCAGATATTTAGATTTTTCCGTCTTCTAATTGACTATTCCTACTTCAAGAAATTGCATAGCCTTTAACTTGAACGTGTTTGCATACTATTGAAAATTAGCTCCAAAATTTTTTAACCATAATTAAAGGTAGTTGCCATGGAGACTGCGATAATCTGCAATGTTCATAAGATATACATGTATATTTACGTATCAGTAAGAACGCCAAAATTTAATGTATAATTTATGTTGTAGATTGATTGCTTCTTGAAAGCTATATGTAGATTAATATTTGTGATCAGTAACTTTTTTCTTATTGCCCTTGTTTGATAAGGGCTTAACGCCATGTACCAATTTTTCATTTGTATTCCAGCGAGGCTTACATTTGAACAAACGTGATTCAGAAACCCTAAAAGATCTCACAGTTAATGAATTTGTCGTTTTCCAAAATAATACAATAGTAATCACTGTTCTTTAAGAATCTAGATTCTAATAATAAGTATTTCAAAATTCCTCCACAAGGCTTTCATTTAGGCTAAATAACTGACTGCTGATTGTTCTAAACACATTTAAACAGTACAGGGCATTGTTTAAACTGGAGGCGCCAAGGAGCCTGGATCGCTCACCTGGCAAAAATATGTAAAATAAAACCCTTAGCAACAGTGGCAGCCATCTTACATACACTAAGTATGATTGTGACCAGGTTTGTTCCAGATCCACTCAGTGGTTTCAGATAATATTTAAAAAAAAATGCAAATAATGATAAAGTCAGTTAAGGACAATAACTCCTATAAAGAGTCAATTGGTGATTTTTTTGTTACATTTATTATCTTGTGGACTTTGTCTTGCTATTCATTTATGCTGTTTACAGTTTTTAAGATATTTAAGGACAATATCGATTGAAAATTTTGGTTATGTTGACTTAATTGTAGATCTTGTCTTACTGCTCATTTTTGCTGTTTATATTTTCTTTCTATTATAGTTTTCAAGACAATAGCCAAAAACGCAAGATATGGGTAAAAATAGTCATTTAAGGGCAATAACTCCTATAAGGGGTCGATTGACGATTTCTGCCATGTTGACTAAGTAGATCTTGTCTTGCTTATCGTTTTTTGTCGTTTATAGATTCTTTCTATCTATTATAGTTTTCAAGATAATAGCCGAAAAAAACGGAAAAATAGGTGAATATAGTCATTTAAAGGCAATAAATCATATAAGGAGTTGATGAATGATTCAGTCATGTCGACTTTATGTAAATCATCTTGCTGACCATTTTTTGCTGTTTAGTTTCTCTCTATCTATTATAGTTTTCAAGATAGTAGCCAAAAACGCAAACATGGGTAAATATCGACATTTAAGGGCACTAACTCCTACATGTTTAAGGAGTCGATTGGCGATTTTGGTCATGGTGACTTATTTGTAGATCTTGATTTGCTGAGCATTTTGCTGTTTACAGTTTCTCTCTATCTTTATACTTTTCAAGATAATAATCAAAAACGCAAAAAATGGGTAAAAATCGTCATTAAAGGATAATAACTCCTATAAGGAGTTGACCGAAGATGTCGCTCATGGTCACTTATATGTAGATTTTTTCTTGCTGATCAGATTTGCTGTTCTGTTTCTCTTTATCTATTACAGCTTTCATGAAATTCTAAAAACTGCAAAAAAGTTAAAAATCGTCATTTAAGGGCATTTAACTCCAATAAGGAGTCGATTGACGATTTCGGTCATGTTGACTTATTTGTAGATCTTTGTCTTGCTGATCATTTTTGCTGTTTTTAGTTTCTCTCCATCTATTATTATTTTCAAGATAATTACCAAAAACACAAAATGGGTAAAAATCGTCATTTAAGGGGAATAACTCGTATTAGGAGTCGATTGACGATTTCGGATCAATAGAAAGAATTGTGGAACTTGGCGTGCTGATCGTTTTTAGGTAACGGTTTTTTCTCTATCTGTTACAATTTTCGAGATACAAGCCATGATATGTTCTATTAATAGTAACAGCCTGGCAGCTATGTTGGATTTCGGATCAGGACCAAATGAAGAAATCTAATAGGGAATCACCCAAAGAACATTCTTTGCCAAGTTTGGTTCCAACTGGTCTAGCAGTTCCAGAGAAGAAAATTGAAGTTAACGTACGACGATGACGGACGCAAAGTAATGACAATAGCTCACATGGTCCTTCGGACCAGGTGAGCAGAAAATTATCTTCTGTACCTTTGTCGTGTGAACACACCTTTAAACTCAAATTAGACGAACAGGTGAAGTAACAATAACTTCAAGATTGCAGTATTTTGATTTATAATACACTCGGATTAAAATACAGTATTTTCAGTAAGTGTTATTGATGTTTCCCCAAACCCTTTGTAGCACACACTTTCCCACACACATTTTGAACTCACCTCGTTCGAAGGAACATGTGAGCTATTGCTATCACTTGGCGTCCGTTGTTGTCCGTCTTCGTTGTCGTCGCCCAACGTCTGTCGTTAGCAAGAATGTACAAAGTTTATGTTTTTGGTGCCGATCGTAAATTCAACGTTTGCCATTGCCAATATTGTGTTCTGATTAGCTGAAATTTCAAAGATCTTGTCAGAAACTACACAGCCGATGGAATTGTTTCGGAGTGTGAATGATCCTTGGGTGGACATCTACCAAGTTAATGTTTCATCTGCCAATCGGAAATCCAAGATGGCCACCACCGTGGGTCAAAATTTAACATTGGACCCTATAAGATCTTCTCTTAAGAAACGACAATGACCATTGAAGCTAAATATATCCATAAATGTTCATTGAAGGTCCTTTACCAAATCTGTGTTTTTAATGCTATCGGAATTCCAAGATGGCCGTCACCGCAGGACATAGTTTAATATTTCACTCTATGGGAAATGCATTTAAAGAACTTTTTCTTGGAAACCACTATGACAGTTGAACTAAAACTGAGCATGAATGATCATTGGACAGTCCTTTACCTAGCATGTGTTTTTTATGCCGATCTGAAATCCAAGATGGCCGTGACCGCAGGACCCGATGTTCTATTTATAATAACAGCCTGGCAGCAGGACATATTTTGACATTGAACCACATGGGAAATACATACAAAGATTTTTCTTCTTGGAAACCACTGAGACAGTTTAACTGAAACTGTGCATGATTGATCATTGGATAGTCCCTAGGCAGGTTTGTGTTTCTGGGGCCAATCTGAAATCTAAGATGGCCGCGACTGCGAGACATAGTTTAACATTGGACACTATGGGAAATACACATAAAGATCTTCTTGGAAATCACAGACACAGTTTGAACAAAACTGTGCATGAATGATAATTGGATAGTCCTTTTCCAAGTTTGTGTTCTGGTGCCGATGTGAAATCCAAGATGGCCGCCACTACGTGACATAGTTTTAACACTGGACCCTTAAATGGGAAATAAACATAAAGATCTTCTGGATAACCATTGAGACAGCTGAACCGAAACTGTGCATAAATTGTCATTGGTTACAGCTTTATCAAATTTGTGTTTTTGGTGCTAATTTGAAATCCAAGATGGCTGCCACCGCAGGATATAGTTTGACATAGTGCCCCGTAGGAAATTCATTAAAAGGTCAACTTCCTGGAAACCACCAATTCAGCTGAACCGAAACTGTGCATGAATGGTCATTGGACAAATATGTGTTTTTGGTGATGATTTGAAATGCAAGATGGCCACCACCGGGGACATAGTTTGACATTGCACCCTATGGGAAATGTGTTTATAGATCAACCGAGATATTCAGTTTCTTGTAATGGGTCAGGGTAGAACCAGGTGAGCGTAAGTATGATAAATAAAATGGATGACTTAATCCACCTGACATCATGTATCAACCTTCTACCAACATCACCTCTTGGGCGTTCGACACTTTTGTCGATATTTATCATATTTATAAAATGTGATACGAAGGAATCCTTGTATTACTCTCTGTGTGACAGTTGAATAGTTACGTAGGACCGTTCTAGTAGATATCAGAAACAGTCATTCCTCCAAAAAGTATTGGATTAGAATTTATGCTAAAAAGCAGCGGTTAAATATCATCAACGATTCGATTTTTGAAATTACATTGCATGAACGCAGGAAAAAGAATTCTCCAGAAATGATCCAATGCCAGGCATTTCATATTTATGCCCTCAATTTTAATAAAAGTGTCAAAATTAATTCTCTAAAACTGTCTAAATCATTATGTGAAAAATTAGTTTACCTTCAAATATCGAACTGATTACTGATCAATGCTACACAAAGACGTAATATTCAAACGATTTGATTACATTTCTCTTACCTTATATACACGTTACCGTAGTGCTAGCTGTGCTGCTGGCCTATATGAAATAGGTGCAACGTAAAAGCGAGTACAGCTTTGGCTACTTCATTCAATGCTGTGAATTTCTGTTGAATGAACAACTTGACATCATAATCATTCCACGTCATGAAATTCTTTTGACTGAATAACGTGACTTCACAAAGATTAATGTTATAAATGCGTCAGCACGATGTCTAAGGGCTTCCAAAAAACAAGAAAGAACTTTGACAAATAAATATAAGAACTGGATAAAAAAGTTTGTTATACCCCCGCTAGTGACAGATGGAGTATATAGTGATGGGGGTGTCCGTCCATCCCCACCTATCATCCGTGACTCCTCCTAAACCAGTGAAAAGAATTTATTGAAACTTTGATAGAAGTTTTAAGACATGATTGGATTGTGCATCTCCTATTTAGTTTTTCAATCAAATTGATTTTTTGGGTTTTCCATGGCAAAACATGGACTTAATCTGTCAAACATTGCTATACCCATCTTGCATCTGTAACTCCTCCTAAACCAGTGAAGAGAATTAAATGAAGCTTTGACAGAAGCTTTATAACATTATACCATTGTGCATCCTTTTATTTTGTTTTTCAATCAAAATGATTTTGGGGGTTTCCCATAGCAAAACATGGACCAAGTCTATCCAAAATGGGGGTACCCATCTTCTATTCCGTGACTCCTCCTAAACTAGCAAAAAGAATTTAATGAAACTTTCACAGAAGCTTTATAACATCATGCCATCGTGCACCTCTTATTTTGTTTTTCAGCCAAAATGATTTTGGGGGCTTCACAGAGCAAAATATGGACTTAGGGGGTAGCCTGGGTAGGGGAGCCAGGTATAACCTGTGAGGTATGCTCATATAATTCTAGTTTTAATTC
>JAOXYJ010259993.1:0-10016 GCA_028566555.1 Lithophaga nigra | reverse complement strand
TTCTATGGGAAGATAATTTGGTTTTTAATGGTGCATATCCAAAAATGTCAATAAAAACTCTAGGGTAGGCATTTTTAGCAACAAAAAATAGGGTAGGTAGGGAAACCCTAAACACACATACTTTTTTATTTGGCCTTATCTTACTCCACATACTTCGTGAGAACACCAAAGAAATTTCTAAGGAAAATTTCCTCACTGTCAACAGTGGTCTTCCTTCGACGAAAGGTGGATGTCAACTTTAATGCACATATGGTTGAGTAGTTAAACCTACCCTGGTTTTAATTAGTTAATAACACCTTGGTCATATAGTACAAATAAGGTGTTTCAGTTACAAATCTCTCTATGCCAAGAATTTTCACCAACAGAATGTGGTAATTTGTTGAAAATCGCGGTAAAAACAAGATGAAATTATGGAGAAAGTTTCACCCAACACTTCGGTTTGATTGATATTGGCATATGCAGTGAAAATTGATCAGTTACTGTAAAACACTGTCATTTGCGCCATTATGGTTTAAGTTTCTCAGCAGGGTGTCACTTTTAAATTGACCTGACACCTTTTCTCGTAATATTGTGCATTAAAACTTATTTTCTGTTCTGTATACCTATTATAACAGTGTATGTTATAATATGTATACACCTATTTGTATCTTACGTCTGATTTAACTAAAGTTGTGTCAAGTCTCTCATCCTCGTCGTTAAAATATTGGTTTCTGTATGAAAACAGTAGAATTCTGTTGATGAATTTAACCCTTTTGTGTATCTATATTTACTTGATGTGTACGTCTTCACTGTCGTAATCATGTAGACAGTTTTACAACTGTACACATTCATTTTGAACTGTAACGACAGCTCCCACAATTTTTGGTTCTTGATCTTAGAAAACTCGTTTCCATTTTCGTATCTGTTTTTATCAACAACATCAGTGATTATCATATTTAGTGGTCACATTTTATACGAAAAACATGAAAAAAAACTTTATGTGTAGGTTCTTGAGTGATGTCAAATGTTATGACTAAAATAATTACCAGCTTATTGTGTGTCACACATTTGGAAATAGGAAAACTGAACATTTCAATCAGTACATGTACATTTAAATGTATTTATTTATCTAAACATTTACCAAATACCACTGTAAGTGTAGGTGAATAGATGAATATGGAATTGTCATACAGTATTTGTTTTTATTATTTTTTTAACTGAGCAAACAAAAGTGACAGATTCAGCTATGGATACGTATTTTTTTTTAATGATGCCCACAGGGCAAGTACATTGTACTTCAAAGAAATTTTTTGTAAAAACTGTTGTGGTAGAAAGCGAAATCTCAACTTGTGATTTCTATACAAACTGTAAATTTTCTTTGTTTTTCAGATTCATAATGTACACACAAGTGCTGATGACCTTGCTGCTTTTTCTGCCACATATCTTTAGTGCTCGGCTGTGTGAAGACTTCCATTTTTATGACCTTGAACTTTCACAGTGTAGACAATGTAAAGTTTGTGAAATGATGGAAGTACTCATTTCAGAATGCTCGGACTACAACAATTCTGTGTGTATTAGTCTTAAAAATATAACGGGCAAAGATTTTCAGAAATATCTATCACCTCTAGACTTTGCCTTTTTGAAAAATACAGAAGTGAAAACTAAGAATGAACCATTGCCGATTCCTGACACAAAAGTAAATACATCGGACTGGAAAATGTTATCATATTCATTAACTGGTGTATTAGCACTGCTTGGAGTGGTAGCCACATTCATTGTGCTGTTTCTATGGAGGACAAGGTTGAGGAATATTCGTTGGAAACCATATAATAACCTCCAAAATAGATCAGGTAATGAAAATGTTAAGTACAACAGTGGGTGGGGGCTTACTGAAACAAGTGATTTTAAAAATCATATGTCTAAGTGATTTTTGACCATGAAAGTTTGAAAGTAGGGATTATCTCTTCTTTATTTCCTACTATAAATCACTGAAATAAGTGATTAGTTAACTAAAATTTGCCACTGAAGTTAGTAATTTTGATTATTTTGCTCATATCTTTGCTTTTCTTAAGTTTTTCCAAGGGAACAAGCTGATATCTGTTGCTAAACCCCTTTAGTTTGAAGAATTGCCATGCAAAACCTCCAAATAGTCTTCTGTATGTGAAACCAAAAGAAATCACTATCTGCAGTGATTTTTAAGATATTTTAGTTAAATATCACTTGTACAAGTGATAATTTTTCAGAATACCCCAGTCATCTTCAAACTCTGAGAACATCACATTTTTGTCCGAGAAAATATTTCAGTTTTTACTTCACTTCAAAACTGAGATATTGAACTTAACGGGAAAATTATGCACGCTGCTTTGAAAATTCTTATTCTTTGGAAATTACCCTTCAAAAAGTGTGTTAATTGAGCCAAAAAATGTTGAAAAAGTTAAATTTTCTCTGCATAGAAGCACTTAAAATACATAACAAGTTGTTTGTGTTTGAACAAGATATATATGATCAACTTACTGTATTTGTTGTTCGTAAACATGCAGTCATAGTTTTGACAAGTTTTCCTGTTTTTCTTAATAAGAACAAAAAATTACTTGTACAGATGATTAAAAAAATCACTTGTTTCAGTAAGTCCCCTGACTGTACAAGGAAGCGTACTATACCGAAATTCCAGAATCATAAAATCCTTAGGAATATACAGTATCAAGAAAGAAATTGGATGTGATCGCATGAACTCCGTAAGGAGTGAGACGGGGTGCGTCGACAGGGTAAGCGTCTCCTGCTATGCTTGCATCACCCATCATACAAAAACTTATGTCCAAAAAACAAAAGTTGTTGTCAGGAGTAAGTCAAAACCTGCTGTACAAAATTGATATTTGCAATCGTTGTGGGCTTTGTCAATGTTCCAGCATACAAAATTAAATTATTGTGTGTATAAAACATTTTAGGGGCTTAGGTGGCCAATGGGACAAGGTAGTTGTCACATCTACTATTGATCACTGGGTTTGTGAATTCTAGTCTGACTCATGGCTAGGTATAGGCTCAACTCCAACCATAATTGACAAGGATTGCCAGTTTCTTGCTGAAGATCCAGGGTTCTCCCTGGGTACTTTGGCTTCTTCTGTAATAAAAACTTGACAAAAAGTATAACTAAAACAATTATAACCAGACACAGACCAAAATGTGTTGTTTATTACATCTAAATAATATTATCACATAGATGGTTGGTTGTTGGGGGTCTATCATCACTTTCAGCAATTTTTCAGCTATCTCGTGATTACCAGACTTACTGTGGCAGGAAAGCCTGAACAGCTAAGTAGCTGACTCTGTGAAACCCCTGACCTTCGGCAGGTGTCTGGTGACCATGGTGACCTTAGCTTATCACATAGAGAAAAGATGGTACATTATTTGGCAGGATTTTATCAACTTTATAGATTTTCTGTTAGATATAAAACAGTTATTTCTTGTGACTGAAACTTTTCGATTCTTCTAAATCAATTTTCAGATTGTATTTTTATTTATCATTTTCAAGATTTGTCAAAGTTAAAATTTTCAAGTACAAAACTCTGAATTTGTAGTGTTAAAATTCTATTTTGCTATATGGAAATGTGACATTCAAAATTTAAATATGTGTTTTCACTTGTGATTTCTTGAAAATGAGAAATAAAAAAAATTGGTTGTGAAAATTATAGATGGAAACGTTAACTGTAGGAAATTCTAAAAAAAAAGTGGTAAAAATTTCATCAAAACTTTATGAGAAATGGCTTAGGGAGAATTTTCAGAAAAAAGCTGGTTGTGAGCTGGCACACTATACCACTGGTCTGGTTCAAGTCACTTCTCCACTTCTACATCCACATTTTCTACACCTTATGGATAATATATTAATAAAATTAGAACAAATTCACAATATGCATTTACAAGAGAATATAGAGGTCAAAGGAAATAACAATATAAACAAGTGGCAAAAATATAAATAAATTTATATGAACACAAGCTTTGATTTTCATTCATGGTATAAGGGAGGCAACCTCATCAGATTAAATAATGACTTACCAGTTGGGACCATCTTAATTGTAAGTGAATTGTGAGGTGAGTTTAAATTTGATAAGAAATTATGATAGAATTTCAACATTCAAGTTCTAAAATAAATTATGGTTCCCCTAATTACAAAATAAAGAATTCAGATGTTTCAATGGCATTGTAACATTATGGTATCATGCAATCATATGCAATTTTCATATGTGATGAATAATGTTCAAAATGCAGGATTTAGACATTATATCTAGCTCACTGTAGCACTTTTAATGCTTTGAATTTATGTGAAATAGATAGGAATTTTTCAGATGGGCCGATACTGTTGGCCAATCACCAGTATGGCTGTCACAATATGCTGTAAGTGTACCACAGTACATGTATATGATGTGCCTTACAATATATGTATATTGCTCACTGTAGGCACAGAAATGGACTCTGTCAGCTACATGGACATGTATAACAATTATTTCTGTTAAAAGTCAAGTGTTTTTCTACAAATGTTTTAATGATGAAATTGGAATGACATACATTGTAACAAAGTTTAGGAAAAAGGATTAACAAATAATGATAGTACAAATGGAGAGCCCCAAAAAACATGTTTGAAAACTTTTTAAATCAACAATTGAAAATTTCAGAAAATATTAGTACATGTATATTTTAGTTTTTACCACGATACATGTACATGTACAATACAAATTTGATAAGTATTGCAATATGTCATTGGGGTTCACCCCAGCCTGTTTAAGGGTGGTGCTTCCCCATCCTTAAATTTCCAATGCCACACTTGAATTTCTAGCACCACCATTTATTTCTGTATACTTACCACACTTAAATTAAAGGAATTACTCCATAAGTTTGTTATTACAACATCGAAATAGGTGTGGAAATTATTAGTCTAGTAGTGTGAGATAGGCTACTGGTAGTATGAGATATGGATAAAATAGGTGTTTGAAATATTTGCTTTGATTTATTTAAAAACTTAACATAATCAAGACAGTTTCATTGGTATTCACCACCCTTTACATTTTATCTGCGGTAATCCCTGTGTCAGTATACCTGTATATGATGATTCCCAAAACATATACATTGTGTATGTTATAACTGATGACATGTTGAAACTTCTAGCTTTCTGAACTACTGCAAATACAAGAATATTTTTAGTTGTAAATTTTGTTAATAGACAAGTTTTAAATCCTTTATGTCTGAATTTGAGATTGAATATAAAAGGGGGGCTAGGGAGTAGGGAACAGTTAGTGCAACTAAAGGCATGTTAACATGATACGATTTTCCATCCGATTCGGCTTTCGATTTTGAAGCAAAAATTTGATGCCAAAAACGAAATGAACTATGACGTCAAATAATTTGCCTGTGACGTCCTTCAAAAACAAAAAAATTGAATAACAAATCAGATGAAAAATCGTATTGTGTAAACACGTCTTAATACTTCAGTTTAAACTGGTAAATTTTCTGCAATAAATTGGTGGTCATCCTTACAAGTCAGGGTCATCCTAAATATGCATATAAATTTGCTGCTGGACATTAAACAAACAACAGTCTATCAGTCATACAAGTCAGGGTTTCTTCTATCAGAAGGGAACAAGGATTGTTACCTTTATATAGAATTAAGAAATAATTTATGGCAGCCCGTGGTTTGTTGGAGATTTTACCACGGGTAGGCCTTATTTTCGTAAAAATTTTACCCTGAGCGTAGCGCAGCGGAGTGAGGGGTAAAATTTAGAAAATAAGGCATATCCCGTGGTAAAATCGAACACAAACCACGGGCTGCCATAAATTATTTCCATTCTAATATGGGAAAAATGTACAAAAACGGACCTGATTTCACAGTTCATCAGACGACGCCATTTCCGATAATATGACGTTTCTGTGCACAAAATACATTGTGACGTCGTCAATTTGTGCTGGTCGTGGTTTATTGAGTATTTTACCACGGGTTAATTCATATGACGTTTACACCACCCCATATTAGAATTTAACACAAAACATATAAACTATTTTTCAATAGTTGTGCTTCATTTTGAGAGGACAATTGAATGATGCATGACATGTTTTATTACAAATCCATCATGTTCATTGATAAATATTGTTTTCAGTATTCTTTATGATCGTAACTATAATTTATATAACTTTTTGAGTCTTTAAATATTCCATATAAGCCGATATTAGCCCACATGTTATTAAAGGAGATATCACATTTACCCAATATCGGCAATATAATACCGAAGGAATATGTTCAGAAGGGAAGAATCCGTAGACAAGGAAAAATTAGGAAGACAGAAACGTATTGTTTCAGTGCAAATGGTAGGGGGAAATTAAACCCTTGTAGGTCTTCCTTTTATACAAGAAAATGACCATTATCATAGACACATTTCAGATGGGGAGCCTTGGTTTTTGCGTTGTCTTGTTCATGTTTTCTTTCTCATCTGTTTACTTTTTTCTTCAGTTTTATATTGTCTTGTTATCATTTTCGCAGTTTTCACAAAACACTCACAAACAATATTATGTGTTCGGTTACTTTGTAGGATAGTTGTCGAACAAAAAAATTGCTTTAACTGGTGCATGATTAATAAATCTTTCTAGTTATTCAGCTTATATAGACGATGACTCTCGTCTTCACATTTTTTAGATGCTTGACGATGGCTTTTACAGTACATTTCTCATTAAACTATAAACCAGAGGTGATAGCAGGCGTTTCAGTGAATTGTATATTAAGGGGAAAAATAGCCCGCGTTAGCAATATTCCTGTCTTACCTGCTTGTGGTGTATACTTTTCTGAGTTGATACGTTATTGTAGGTCATGTTCAAATTATTAAATCTTCCTAGAAAGCGAACAGCTCTTAGCAGAATATTTGTCTTAAATAAGAGTATCAAAAACCAAAACTACTAACTAAGGTTACCATTCCAAATGATTTACGGTCACCATTATGGCTTGGTCGACCATTTATCGAATTTGATTTTTAAAGATACGTTTGTAACTTGATCATGTTTAGCTCTTTTCCAGGGGTGACTATGTACTGAATGGCTTTCAAAACTAAGACATCACAACAGGTGCCACGCGTGGAGCAGGAAGTGCTTACTCTGCAAGAGCACCTGGTCTCACTTTTTGTCTTTGTAGGTGTATGTGGCCTGAGCATTAATTTCTTTACTTATGTCCGTTTTTTTCTGTTCGTTCGTTGGTGTTATCTTCTGTCATACATGCGGATTTCGTGCTTTTATTTTACTGTTTTGACTTCGTATGTAATTTTACTTTGTATGTGACACGCGTCTTCAAGAAGCTATAATTCAAATAATTGTGTGACCATAAAATTCTTTGACGATATTCTTATCTCAGTTTTCTCTGAAAGTATACAGGACAATGACATGACCGTCAGTTCCATTAGATGATGGATTTGCGCTTTTATTATTGTTAAATCTTAGAAAATAGGAGGGTCATTCAGGCCCCAATTTGGTCCCACAAACTAGGGGGAAATTATTATATAAGTATATGTAAAACTAATACACAAAAAAGGACAATACAAAGTCTTAAATTTAAACAAGCAATTTTAAAGCAGTTTTTTAAGGTTATCGCGACCCCCAAAATGGTCAAAGCACAGCCAAAAGGGACAAATGAGCAAAAAATGCGCATATTTCGGCGCAAATAGTTGACAGCGCCATTGACAACCAAAATGATTTTAAGATATTTTTGAAGGCAGCCAAAGGTCTTTCTGCAGTAAAAATATCTTTCGGTTGTAGTTGGCGCTCAGTGTTTAAAAAAGAAATAATGGTCAAATTGAAGGATAAAGGTTGGATTCTTAAAAAATCAGATATTTTTCTACTTTTTAAGGTCACCATGTCCTGGAGTAGGACTTTTTAGAAACAAAATCTAAATAGATTTGAAAACTATATAATCTGAAATTATCAAACATAAGTTGTTGGGTGGATCTTGAATATTTTCATTTATGAAAATAATTGGGCCAATTTAGGCCTTTAATAACCCTCCTCCTTGAGCAATATTTTATAAGATCTGTACGGATTTGATCCCTTCAATTTTCTCCAAGAACATATTTAATACTTAAATATGGCAATTATTTTCCTTTTTAAAAAATGGCCATTGATATTTGAACTTTTCGTTTTAAAGTGAGTGGTCAAGATAAAGGTAAGTATGTCCATTAATTAATGTTCCTGTAGCCACAAGGTAAGATTAAGTTGGATTGAACCATCCATACTACTACACATGAAGCTGGACTTAATTATTTGTCTGCTTGGTGAAAAATAACCATTTTTCACGTATGCACAGGAAAAGCTCAGATATGTAGATTAGATTTGGTAAAAGATTTTGTTACGTACGAACACTCTAAACACTCTGTACAACTTTTCATCAAAGTTAGATAATACTGAAATGGCGAATTTCTGTTATTTAAAGGAACTGAAAAAGCGCTTGTAAATATCATTGTAGTTTGTGAGAAAATTATTTAATACTTGGCGTCCGAAAAGGTTTAAAACTGAAAAAAGTACCAAAATGTCAAAAGGGAGAAAAATAGAATATGTATGTGAAATTATGTGACTATTAATGGACACTACTTCGAGTATTTATCTTTGTGCCGTGTTTTCGGAATGTGGATTAATACATGTTAGGAAATGGTTAGATAACAAAAAACTCTGGGGTGAATATGCATGAATATTGTTTCTGTACTTTTCGACATATGTCATGACTTATAAAAAAATAACGTATGCTTTCGATATCAGCACTAAGTCGCGTTAAAGTTAATAGATTGTGAATGTTTCATTTGATAAGATTACGGTCATTTCTGACTTTTTTCAATGGGAAAAAGTGGGCTCCAAAGCTGATTTCAATGAATACAAGTGATTGCTATTTCTCCAGTAAGTGTGGGAAGACAGAAACAAAAGTTATTTGTACGCTGATGAGATTTAAAGAAACGACTTAAATTTCACTATAGTAAATTTTTATCTATTGAGCAGCAATATACCAATTGCCCCTGCGTGTAGCGTGTCTGTGTCACGAATGATACGATATACTAGAGCCTGTTCATGCTAGGGTGACTTTTTGAAAAGTGGTAAACTTGCTAAAGCAAGGATTTAAGACATACAAATTAATTAAAGTCGTGCCTCCGTGAATTTTTTGGCCGTCACTATGACCTGGCGGAACACGTCAAAGCGTCTGTCTCAGCTAATGGATGATATCTTTTCAACAACTGAGTCCGACATTCCAAAATTCGACTGTTTGCAGGTCTGATTGTCACTGGACTTGACATGAAATTATACGGTGGGTGATTCTAACATAACAGGAGATGCTTATCCCGTTGATAAACCTGTTCTCACTCCTTTAGGGGGTTCGTGCTATTTCCCTTCTTTGATTCTTTATTGTAAATTGGTATTACTTCTACAGTTACAGTGTGGAATTAGTGGTTATTTGCCACATTATGTAAGAAAGGTATACGAAATGATGGAAACACGATTGGTTAACATTTGACGAACTGAATAATATGTTTACAAAATAATGGGAAAAATCACGTTTAAAGAATGATTGCTTCCTCCGACTGTATATTTTAATATATCTTTTGTGCCATTTCTGTTGCTTCATAATCTTGCAATATGTAGTTTGAGATCATGCTTAAATTGGATTTTTTTCATAATTTAAGCTCTCTTTGGAACCTTCCCTATATATACAGCAAATTGTGGAATTGAGCTTAAGCCTCAAATGCAAACACAAGTTGATTTTTTGCTTCTAATACTACATGTAACTAGATACAAAGGCTGTCGGAAACGACAGCTATCCCCGCAGTCGACAGCTAAATAACTCCCATCCTACCTTCATGATATGCCTGAAATGTTTTAGAATTGAATAAAAGCAAGAACCAAAAATCAAAATTCCAAAACCATATTGCACATCTACAGATGATGAGCAACAATATAAAAACCCCAAAGAAAACCATTAAAAAAATGTGGGAGGAGTAAGCATAAGGCAACGCCAATATCCCTAAACTTTT
>JAOXYJ010259885.1:0-10016 GCA_028566555.1 Lithophaga nigra | reverse complement strand
TATTGGACATAAGCTTTTCGCATGACAGGCGGGTAATGCATGCATAGCAGGAGACGCTTACCCTGTCAACGTACCCGGTCTCACTCCTTGTGGAGTTCATGCGATCACGTCCAATTCGGTTCTCAATATTGTGAATTCCAAAGGATTTTATGAGTTAATCTACGCTTCCTTGTACTTAGTAATACCAAGGTGAATAAAGAAAAATAAAGCACATAATCATTGATTTCAGGCGAATAGTATAGAGATTGGAATTTGTTTTTGTTTAATGACAGTTCAAAGGTCAATGGTTAAAAAACTAAATATTGATAAATCTAGTATAATACATAAATCAGATGCAAGAACATGACGACCTTGAGCGTAACCGAGGTAGGTTAATCCAGAAAAGCGCTTCCTCCGCAATGAAATTGGTATCTGTGTTTTTAAATTAGGCATAGTTTAACAAGATATTTATATTCAACAAGTATAGGTTTATGACCGTTGAAGAAAGCCGCCAGAATGCTTTGCACACAAATTGGATGAAATTTAATCACCTGTAAATTGATGTTACAAATGAATTGCCTCAGTAATTTCCGTTTAAGTTCATTGTACGCTCTGAATATAAAAAACAGGACTAAAATATGCATTTTCTGTATTAATGAAGTACAATGTAGCATATAAATTTCCTTGGATTTTGACAAAAACATAATTATTACTCTTCATGTAAGAATCTTTCATTAGAATTGCAATACAGTATTTCGGCGTATTTTAATAAAGAATAAATAGCGTTGTTAGTCATATGCATCAATATTACACGGTTAACCGTGTAATATGCCGGTTAGCGTGAATTTCAATACCATGTGGTCGGGGTTACTTTTATTGACGTCACGAACAAATATACCGTTCAGAGTAATAATAACAGTAACATTGTGTTTCCGATGTCATATGCGAAAATAGGTCCCGCGGTTAGAAATGCATAATGCACTCCCGTTGGATCATGCCTTCGTGCATCATGCCTTCTAATTAATGATCTACCGAACGAATTACATAAAAATGAACTGTGTAAGTGGATAAGACCCGAGATGTTCTGTATAATGATACTGACGTGCGAAAAAGGGTATGCAAATTATATTACAAACAACGTGATAATGTATATCACAAAAAGACATACATTTCTTTACTAAACTGTAATTAATGATAGTTTACCACTCGCGACCAATCGAGTACACCTTATACAATGGAACTTCGATCGCTTGAACTACAATGGCTCGAACACCATGGATGTCTCGAACCCTTTTTGCTGTCCCTTCGTTCAGGTTCGAACATAATTCAACCCCGATATCTCGAACACCCCTCTAGCTAGAACTGTTTTCATCGGTCCCTTGAGTGTTCGAGCCATCGAAGTTCGACTGTAGTTTGTTAACATATAATCATTTACAGATTGAACAAAAAGTAATAACATTTGATGGAATTTAAAGATAGATAAAAATCCCTTTATAAAAGTTTTAAAGTTTAATTTTCATCGCATTTGAAGGCTCATTATATTTCATCTGCTCATTATTAGCGCGGATCATACTCCGCATTAGCCGGATCGAATACAAGGTAGTTTTAAAAACGTTCCTCATGTTTGGCTGTTTTGGACTTTGAAATTGTCGCAAAAGCTATTTTTGTGTCCAAAAAAATATTTTCCATTGAAACTACAATGCCAAATGAATTATAACTTGACATGAATTGGAGGCATTTACAAAAATACTTCTTTCAATGCACACGGGACTTGAACCATGGCTACTATGGGTAACGTGTGTTCATAACTTGTAGTTAATGTTTTTTTGCAACCATATAAAGCTGACACTTAGCGCAGCGGATATTTTCGGGTAAATACAATTGGATTTAATTTTTCCATCAGTAAGGTGCCTAATGGGACCAGCAGATGAGCGATGCAGGCTCAAGATTTGAGTCTCTTTTCTTTGATTTATAATTGTTTGTCAAACTAGGATTTTGATTTTTCATTCTTTATAAAGGGTCCTTCTGCTGTCATAAAAATAAACTTTTGCTGATCGTTCCGATAAACTTGCGAGTGATGTATATATCCGAGAAGAGGACGCCTACACAACCAGTAATAACTATGGTCACTTCTAACGAATTTCATTAACATTTTTATTACGTATAGAATATTACGTAAAACATTATTCGTCTGTAGTTTTCACTGAATTTAGATAACAGGTTTTTAGTTATTTTCCGTGTCAAGTTATTACACCCTTCTCTCCGAATTTTTAAAAATCGTAATCTTGGAAAGAACTTTTTACATTAGAATACAGTAGTGTGGCGTTAAAGCATAACTTAGGAAAGAATATTTTCAGCTAGTTTGATATGTTACATACCAAGACCATTCAGAGTAGCTGGAATATATCATGAAATTCCAGCTAACCAGAAAGGAGCAACATTTATTCAGGTTATTCCAAGGAACATTCCCGGAATAGCAATCAGTTTCTGAAAATGGTAATTACTGTGGATATCTAGGCTAATGGTCCATACAAGGACTATATATGTCAAGTTTTATTTCAATTGACATACGGTTTGATGAAAAAAATCCTTCAAATAAGTACCAATTTTCGACGTATCAGAGGCCACAGCGGTCATCTTTGATAAAAAATCAGATTCTTTGACACAATTTTAAAAGGAGTCGAAATTGCTATTAATATACGCACTGTTCAGACGGAGATCTTAATATAGGATTAAAATTACTGAATCGACGTTTCACTGACGTCTTTTCGACGAAAGCTGTGGTAATTTTACCTTCAAAGGACTGGCGAATACTCCAGTATATTTCAAAACAACTGTTTAATCTGAATGTTTTGGAAAGAATCCAGACAAAATTTTCTCATGTAGCATTAGTGTAACATTAGAAGAAAGCTGTAATAAATGATAGTTATCCCCGTACATTTGTTTAATATCCCCTTATGTTCTATCAAACACCAAATACTTGAATCTTTAAATATGATAAAAGTATGTCTTAATATTTCCAATCACTTTTTATCCATTATTTGGTCCACACCTTAAATCAAAGTTTTATCTACAGATTAAATGGAACCATTTTCCATGCAAGTAAAGCACTTAAATCTGATTCTGTGACAGAAGTTTTTACATGATAGGTTATATTTATAATTTACTCTCTTGACCGTAATAGAGACACTGGAACTACAAAGTAAAATTCTATGGCTTAATTGCACATCAAAATGAGATAAAGTGAAGCAGAAGTTTCCAATGACGAGCCAGAGATGGATGGAGAGACCGACTGATGGGCCCTTTACAATATCTTTGAACTCTTTCTTTAGAACGTTCGGGGATAACAAAACTATAAAACATAAAATTAAAAGATTATTTCTTATGACAGAGTTTGCTTCAATAAAGTCTAAATTGGTTCCTTAATAAACCTTTCAAGGTTAGTTGATTTTCCCTAGGCCGAAACGTCATAGATAAACGTCGACTTTGTCATAACGAACGTCCTAGGTAGCTTTGACGTCACAGTAAACTTGGACTATGACGTTTCGGCCAAGATGGTGCTGACTAACCTTGAAAAGGTTTATTCACCATGAGCCCATATACCATACAAGCATAACATCCCTAAACGCTAATTGCTTTATTTTAACTCAGTACTATTTAAACGCATATTGAGCCTTGGACCAATTAAAACCTTAAGAACATGTTGTACATCTGTAGATAGTTAAGAATATTGGAATAAAACCTCGAAACGAGAGTTTGAAGGAGGAGTTCCTGTGACAAGCTTTATTTCAGTATAGCACCTTTTATTGTATCTAATTGGGCTACAGACCTTCAAATAAAATTTAAGACGTCAGTGCATATAGTAAGTAAGAATACAAAACTAAAAAAGACCTGGAATAAAAAAATAAAGGAAAAGTTTCAATGACGTTTATTTAACGGAAGGACGAACTGACAGACGGACGGATGAACGGACGAGTTCATTACAATATATATAAAGGTTCTTTAGAAAGTGCTGGGATAAACATGTTTGAAGAAGATTCTCCCAAGACACAGATTTAAAAAGTTGATCCAACAGTAACTAAATTAAAAAAGCAGGTTTTCAGTTCTAGCTATTTCATGATCAGCAAATAATTACACACTGAGAAAGAGGAATTTAATAAATTAAATCCCCCGTGACTGCCTACATATTCTACATATTCAGATATTCAAGAATAGTTTAATTGAACACTGTTTATGGAAAATCAATTGCATAATTTCCGAATTTCGTACTAATCAGACTTCAAACATGACCCCCATGGGCAAAACTTGATTTTGATCGACTGAAATTTAAAAATCCCTTAATTTAAAAAGCAAAATTATTTGTAACATTGTAGCAATGATCTATAGCAGTTCAGCAACTAACATTCCCTATATTATTTAGATCGGTCAACAAGCATGACCGCCATAACTGGCTGGACTTAAAAGTTTTTCGTATCAAACTATCAGCGAAATTATTGGCAACTATAAGAATGCTTTTTACCAGGTCTTCTATTTTTGTGCTCTTTTAAAGTTATCTCCACAACTATACAACCAGTAACAACTTTTGTACATTCTGTCGAATTCCATCAACATTTGTTATGCGTGAAAAATATTATGTAATAAGTTTATATGCCTGTAGTAACTACTAAGTTTAAATCACAGTGTGTTAGCTATTGTTTTTGTGAATTTTAGCGAATAAGATTTAACCCATTTAATCAGTTGTTTTTTTTAAATGTTTATAGAAGGTACACCTTTTTCTCGGAACTTCAAAAATAGAAATTCTTGGTAATGACTTTACATTAGAAAACAGTATTCAGGTATTTGTGGCGTTAGAACATCTTAGAGGTAAGAATATATACTTTACTTTTACATGTTTTAGAACTAGTTGCATATGTTATAATGCCAGACCCTTTTGGGGGCAGTTTGATCAATTGAAGGAATAAACGTTTGATTGTCTGGAGAAGGGATGGGGCTGTAATTATACCCTTCGCCCGAAAGAAAGCCCATTTTATCTAAAAATGTATAACATTAGTTTATTCACGGATCTGCAAATGAATGCCCTTGTATTATAGAAAGAATTGAGAATTTATTCAAGGCCTTGAAAACCCTTTTTTATTGTTGAGAGTTTCCTCTTCAAAAATCATATGGCTCTTTCTTAAACAAAGGTACTTTTATGAAGGCTTATCACCCTTTTTACAATTTTTTGGACTTTTAAACTATCTACAGATGGGAAAATATAGACTACAGAATGCTGGAAAGTTCAGAATATCCAGATTGAATTTATTCATTTTAACATCTCTTTCTCAAGTTCTTTGTTCAGTTTACAAAAAAGTTAAGAGTAGCATTCTAATGTAATTTGTTTGTATCGTTGGAACTGATTGGATAACATTCTGCGTAAAATTCTCAATCTACAGGTTGTAACCAAGGGGTCTACGTGGAATGAACCGCCATCTTGAAAACGAGTAATTCTATACATGTCATATTTACAATGCACAAAATAATTAAAATGTCTACGTAGAAACCGCTTTGATAAATTTTATACGAAATTAACGCGTACGCGAAGCCAAAAGAAAAAGTCAGATGTCTACGTTTTACACTGGAAGAGTTCAGATGACGTCATGTTGCTTCTGTGACATTTATGTGCCAAAGTCATAAACAATATTTCGCGGAATTATAATTTATGCGATTTTCAGACCGAAACAAAAGCAAAAATAAAATATTTTGTCTAGTATTGCATTAGAATGACGATAACTATATTGTATTTTAAACTTTACCTACGTAAATCTTGGTTTTACTGTCGCAAATATCCATTTATCTAGCTCCACAAAGCGTCACGTAATTTGCGTCAGTAAATTTTACGATTGACATCCGGCAAAGCTTAACCCCTAGTTAATAAATCAAGAATCAATCAATCTATACATAAACAGTAGTGTTTTCCCAGTTTTAGAAAAGAGCATGGTGATCTGCAACAAAAGAACTCTTAGTGAACATACATGGCAAATAGCGTACGTGCACGTGTTACACGTGTTGTATTAGAAAAGAGCATGGTGATCTACGACAAAAGAGCTCTTAGTGAACATACATGGCAAATAGAGTGCACGTGTTGTATCCAACCGTTGAACTTAACAATAATTTTTGTTTCTAATTTAAGTGTTTTGCAATATATATTGCATTTTTGTAACATATTAGAAGGTTATTTCCTAGTTCTAATTATTTACAAAGTACATGTACACTATAAACAACATGAGTATGGTCTTAAGAAAGAAAAGCATGTGCCACTGAAAACGGGATAGCGTTTTACCATACTAAACACGCCTGAGAGAAACAATAGGGCTCCAGAAGGTTACTCCCTCTAAGTCGCAAAGTCGGTTTTAAAAACGACCACAGGTCACAGGTAGCTCTTAAGCAACCCCGAGGTCGCTCTTTTAGATCGAACGTACCCTTGCAGGTCGAAAGTCGCCTCCCAGGAAGCCTGAGGTCGCAAGTCGGATTTGACTCTTCTGCAGCTTCAACAATGAATAGTGTAATGACATCTTTTTTTTTTTTCGTAGATAAACAATCGTTTGGTTTGAGTTTTACGGCCTGCCCATGTACCAAAAATCGTGTTTACATTCTTGTTTTGTGCATAGACAAAACTTTTTAAAAATGTTTTTAGCTGGGAACAGTTAGGTTAATGCTTTTAGCTGTGAATTTTCGTAAAATTACTTTTGGCATATATTTGTTGGGAATGAGGGTTAGGGTTGGTTGAAGTCTACAAAATATTTAGTGATGGTAATTTCCTACCTTTCTGTAAATTTCCTCGTCGCCTTGGTCCATATTAATTCCGAACACTCAGTACCATTAGTGCACATTCATTGAAATATGTAATTACCACATCTAACACCAAATTTCATTGATGAGACTCAGAGAGGAATAAACGTTTTCGCAAACAATAAATGAAAGAAACTGCATGTTGTTGACATGCTAAACTAACCTCGAAAAACATAACTGTAAAGTTGAATCGTAAAAGATGATATTGCTTACTGTTCCCAGCTAACAGCATGAAATTTTTTAGAAACAAAAAATCTTTCACACTCATATTCTCTGACTGTGTAGATCTACCAAATTGTATCTTTAGGTGTACTAATATTCATGTTATTTAAAAAAATATCTTGTAAAGTTTTAAGAGTCATTCTCTGTAAGAATCAAAGGATTTGTATGTATTATTGTTTACAACATAAGATTACAGTTGACAGGGGTATACGTTGCCCTACCACCCTACTGTAGCCACAGTTTTCCGGACCCGATATTTATTTATCTCGCTTTACATTCTGTCTATTCTTCAGTATGTTGTGATTCACGCAGAAGGAGGGAGTGCTGGAGTACGTATATTTTTTTTTAGCTCACCTGATTCCAAAGGTCCATGTGAGCTATTTTATCACGGGGTGTCCGTCGTTGTAGTTAACTTGTCACATTTTAATTTGGCCAGTTGCAATTGAAATACGACTTTGAAGAGATGGTCCTTGCCACGCCCTCTTTCGGAATATCCAGGATTCTTGCTATCCATCCAAGAAGGCCGCCATGGACTCTGGTTGGTTGAATATTGGTAAAATGTTTGAAAGCTTCTTCCTCACAACTACTTGGCCAAATAAATTAAAAATTCATGCATTCACCACCCCTTGGATGGACCTCTTTCAAAATTTTATCTGATGACGCTAACCTTCGCCCAAGATGGAAGACATCTCGGAACATACTTTAATATAGAACCGTATGGAAATAATGTATAAAAGTGTTTTCCTGGCCAATTTAGACCAGACTTGATTTGAATGATTCTTGGATGGTCCCCTTCAAAATTTTATCTAATGACTCCGAACTCTATCCAAGATGGCTGCCAATGTGGAAGATTATAACAATCTTTCATACAGAGAGATGTAGGATAGGGGAATTCCACACGAGGCTTGCCG
Organism: Lithophaga nigra; assembly: GCA_028566555.1. NCBI lineage: Eukaryota > Metazoa > Mollusca > Bivalvia > Mytilida > Mytilidae > Lithophaga > Lithophaga nigra. Next base: position 2,076 of record JAOXYJ010259885.1, on the reverse strand, counting down.
AGTGTCTGACAATGAAAATGTGATCTCGAGGGTGGAATTCCCTTATCCTACATCTCTCTGTATATGAAGGATTAATTTTCTCACATTACTAACCGCGAAATTCATAGAAATGCATCGAAAATGATAATGACCGCCATGACATGAAAAATCATTCTTCAAAACGAAGGGTTATAGAGAAAAACAAACATGATAATCGAAAAGATAATGCAGAATTTTGTTTTATACTAGAAGTATAAAACATGAAGATAACTTTTAAATGGTAGTCCTGTGCTAGTTTTCTATATGAAGCGAATTCATTTTGAATTTTTGCCAAATCCGGTAAAGTCGATGCTTTGACATTATGAAGTCGGCAATATAGATTGTGACGTCAGGTTTTGTATCATGTGATGAAAGACAAGAAATTCGACTAGGGTGTCTTACACCGGTAAACACTGTCTTCAACCCGTTGTAATGTGAGAAAATTCAACATAGTACCCATTGCAAAATGTTTACAAATCTTCTTTGAAATAATCAGCCAATTTAAACCAAACTTTTCTGAAATAGTCCTTGGGTAGTACCCTTTCAAAAAAATATCTGATGACCCTAACGTCAATCCAAGATGTTCGCTATTGTCACACGTAGTTTAAAATGGGACCCTATGAGAAATATGTCTAAAAATCTTCTTCTCTGAAACCGATTTGCAAATTTAAACCAAACTTTGCTTGGATGGTCCTTGTATGATTAGAATTGAAAACTGCATCTGATGACCTCCGACCTGAATCCAAGATGGCCACCACTGCAAACATACTTGTAGTTTGACATAGGACCCAGTGTTAAGTGTGAAAAAATCTTCTCATCTGAAACCATAGAGCCAAATTAAACAAATTTTGGCTTGCATGTTCTTTGGTTAGTTCTCTTGCAAAAAAAAAGCATCTGATGATCCATCCAAGTTGGTCACCACTGGGGAATATAGTTTAACATAGCTGTATTAAGAATATCTCAGGATATTCATCCATATTGAAAAGAGAATAAATAATATCCTAAAGGCATAGTCCCCTGGTGTCAACTACATTAAAGTTACCTGTAATGCTGTCTTTTGTGCTTCTGATACGGTTAGGATATTTGCATTCAGTGTGTTGTTCAGTCCTTGAGGCATCATCCCCTGGTGTCCACCACATCTATGTTACCAATAATGCTAACATATTTGCTTTGGACACAGGTAGGACTGAAGGCATGTTTCACATGATATTTCTTTTGAAATTTTATATGGAATTCATATATGGCTATACAAACAGAATCAACCACACTTGCTTAACTCATTATCATCATGGTAAGTTGTAAAGGGTACATATATATATATAAATTACTTATAACCGTTAATAATGTCTCACTTGTTTTTGTGGATTTTTGGGTTTTTTTTTATTAATGTGTCATTTTATTGTATTGTTACAATCATATTCATGTTTAATGTTTATGCTCTTAGTCACACCGCTTTATCAGCGGAGTTGGTTGCTAACGCTGAGCAGAGAAATACAAGAAAATATGATGGTATGCACTTTTATAATCGTCTCTTCATTTTTGTATATAGACAAAGATGATTAAAAGATCGACTGTTACTGTATATAACCATCTCATTTTTACTGTTTTAGCTGTATATACAGTTACAAACCAGTAGACTGAACATTGCACATACTGTAAATTTCTGTCATTTTTGTGAATTTTGAATACTTTCTATTAAATCTTGATACAAATCTTGTAGTAAGCACAAATACATAGCTTGGGTCGTACTTGTTATGATCCGGCTAATGCGGATGTAATTTTTAAAATAAATACTCCTAATACGAGCAACAGATCCGTCGAACGCAGTGCATATCATTTCATTTTTACTTGTGAACTGCTACAGTTGAAAAAATTTGCCACGGGTTTGCTAGAGCATCCTCTCAGTATGAAGACTTCACCAGCAGAAGTGTACTACTAATAAAATAAAAGAAGAATGTGTCCATAGGACACGGATGCCCCCGCTTCCCATAAATATTAGGGCTCACCAATCCAAGTTCCTAACAACATATCCACATATTAAAACATCTGATCAAAGTT
>JAOXYJ010259774.1:0-10017 GCA_028566555.1 Lithophaga nigra | reverse complement strand
GGTGGAATGCCTATACGAAGTACGAACTCATATCAAATTTCAAACGATTAGAATCGTGGATAGCTATAAAAATGACGGAATTTCAGGTTCGAGGACAATTGAAAGAAATTTGAGTATATATTGGTAAAGAAAGGATGCATATATGGATTTATTTTTAATAATAATAAACAATTTAAAAGTCCCATTTCAGTGTACTTTTAGAAACATTTTTGCAGATCAGCCAAGGTATTCAGGTTATTCGCTTGGCAAACGGCTTATTCTCTCATTTCTTTTATTCTTGATTTTCCAATGTTTACTTTCTTTGGTTTGTGTTCATGTACTTTGTTACATGTACTTAGCTTTGTTCTTTTTATATTGCAAATAAGAAAGAAGACATGTTTTAGAAATCCCGCATTTCGAAAACTAGGAAGTTATATAAATCAATTTCATAGGCAGATTTCCTAATCAACAATACATAAAATAATTGAATCTTTTTGTATTATTACGAAGATAGGCTACAGCCTATCAAAATACGTACTGCAGGCACATTGTTCGGGACAGAACTCTGCTAACATCTCTCTCTCATCTTCATTCAAACAATTTTCTCTGGTTACTGTATCACAGATATCGTAATCAAGGTATATTTCCGGATTTTGACAAGTTTCTAAATGTAACAAAAATCATTAGCAGATAAGTGGTAGTACAACACTCCTGAGGAAAAATAATTACATTAATATAACTGTGTGCTTGTGTGAAATTAGTTTTTGATGTTTCAAAATTTATTTTTGAGGGCTATGTATTCAGATATATATATATGTGTGTCTGAAATTGAACACTAGAATTAGATTTATCCTAACATATTTTATTTATTTTTTTCCCTCAGTGGGACTCGAACTCAAACCGTTTATTTATCTATAGCATTCAATTGCCTGTACTATGCCCTGTGCTCTAGACCACTCGATCAAATCCGCTGTATAAAAAATACAGCGTTATCAATCCAAGTGTATCCTGTCAGGTAAATGAATCTGATTTATACTAACCCTTTTTCTTTGGTCACAGTTTGTTTATATTTGTTTTTCGGCGTTATTGTGTGTCGTTCAGATTGTAAATGTTTTCGAAAATATATTACATCAATTATTACATGATAGACCAAAAGTATATTGAATAGTCTCTTTGAATTGCAGCAAACTTGGATTCCCGATCAGTTACAGAAAAAAAAAACATAACTTGGTAGAGGATCATTCAAGGGACATTCGTGCCCAGTTAAACCCCCGATCTTGGGTAGAAGGAAACCATGAATGAAGCGGGGCTAGCAGGATTCGCATCAGCAAGACTGGTGCCAGGATAGTGGTCATATGCCAGTGACCTTAACGCATTGGCAACTCACTCTCACCACGAAAAATGTATTTATGACAAAATATGAATATTAAAAAGAAAACAGCCCACTATAGGAACGTTAACTTAATCAGCAAAATTTTTTAAATAATTCATATTTAGAAACATGACCAGAATTCAAACGTAAATTTGCGTAACCTTTATGGTGATCTCCTGGTGTTAAATAGAAGGAAAAATATATCCAGAAGAAAAGAAAACACCGCTATCAACAAAGAATCAAACACCAAAGACAAGACCGCAACTAACAGAGAATGAAAAAGACATAGAAAGAACACAAAGATTAAAGCTATAACAATATAAACTCCAATAAAATCACGGGAGTGACATCAGATGCTCCTGGTGGATAAGATAAGTATGTGCTGTTACACTTGTCATCCATCGTATTGTACAGTGTGTAAACCAGTAACAAGTCGCCAAACAGGGAGAACAGGTAACGACTACGATAAAGGGACGATGTCGGTAATCATCTGCGACTCGGACACCCGATAATGGTTAACTAACTCGTAACGGCGACCATAGAATTTCGTGGAAATTTGCCGCTGGACGCTAAACAAACACCAATAAATAAGTTTGGAAAGTGACTTTTTGAACTGACCCAGCAATGTAACGTTGTTTGGAAGAACACTCTGTAATTTGTGTATCAAGTGAGGAAAAGGCATATCGACGTCGTCGTCTTTAATTGAGATGCCAAAGTGGACAAGACTCGCGCAAGATTTTCGAGGATTATCTCCTTAGATAATGTAGTAGGATTATGTGTTGGGCAAACGGGTGTACTGTCTATATCTTGTTCCTTAATCTAGCAGTCAAAGTAATGTTGCTTGCAAATGAACACAATATTGTTAGAAGCATTATCGGCGGAAACTACAACATATTTGCCTATGAGGTTTCGCAACTTGGAGTTGTTTAATAAAGGAGGGGGTACTGGTGTTCATTGACCACTTAAGGCATCAAATTTTCTAGCTAGTATTGATAACCTCACGGACCTACAATACGGTATCTTGGCCCATCATCTGACATATTCCGAACTAAATCAATCAGCAGCTTGAACTGTATTTCCAGTTGACGGATTGTAGCTCACGATAATTGAGACCTTTACCTAAAATTTTACATAATTTGTAATTGGCAACTATATATATTGAGATCAATAGTAATAACGTGGCCAACAGGATTACACTTGAATGTTACAGCTGAATAAGAGCAATAGGGGCGGTTGGGGTGACTTGAAGTCATCAATACCCAATTCACAATTCTATATTTAACCTTGTGTTCTTCCACTTATCATTTTAAGTATACGTAGCTTTCTATTATTTCGCTTTCTCACACACTGTTTGCTTCTTGCTCATTATTTGATTAACCTGCATTATGTACTGTTATATTTTTCTTATGTGCCATTGACATGTTATTTTGTATATAGATTTATCAATGCATTAAAAAAATACCCAATTCGTGCAAAACACTTTTGTTATTGGACAGTTTGGTTTAGTATAGGTATATGATTGATTGATTACTGTTAAATGTCAAGTAAGCAATATTGCAGCTACATGTATATATCTGACGACAACAAATTTATAAACAATAGAACAGACAAAGAAGGTACTGAGATGGAGCTGTAGGTAGAATTTGGATTGCTACCGGTGAAAGGGATGTAATGGACACCGGGGCGGTCTTGCAACGTTTCAAGAGTTTTTGGTGTGCAGTATGCATAACATTCTCCTAACACGAGTTGTGTATTTATCACCCTGCACAACAAACAAAGTCCGTTTTGGAGTTCTATCTCGCAAGCTAGAGATGCTAGATCCTATATTTATACCCTGGTGTTCCCTCGGGATGGATGTGTATTTATTGTCCCGCACAACCACGAACAGTCCGTTACCCTGCAAGCTGGAAAAGCTAGGTCATATTTCTATACACCAGTGTTCCCTGGGTGGCGGTGTATTGATTCCCAATCACCACGGATGGTCCGTTTAGTTGGGCTACTACCATACAAGCTGAAGAAGCTAGGTCCTATTTTTATATTCTGTGGTTGCCTCGAAGAAGTATGGGTAAATGAAATACAAACTTGTCTTTAAAATGTGGAGGTATTTTGGACGAGTGCAATGGACAGGATCGGTACAAAAATTTTGCCAAATAACGTTGCAGGGGTTGATTCTTAGCGTGCAGAGCGTAACATTCTCCCAAAACGAGAGTGTACGTATTATCCCGCACAATCCGTTTCGGAAGAATTCTATCCTCGCAAGCTGGAGAATCTAGATCTTATTGCTATACCGCGGTATTCCTTTGGGTGGTTGTGTATTATTATCTATCACAATAAAAACAGTCCGCTCTGGAGGGGTTCTATTTCGTAAGCTGGAAAAGCTAGTTAATGTTTCTATAGGTGTGTTTGTTTATTATCCCAAACAACCGCAGACGATTCGTTTTCTATACCCAGGGCAGACATGAATAAGAAATACAACAGATTACAAAAACTATTTTTACATCATGGTGTGTTGAAAATACTCTACGTTAATGTATGTAGCCTAAATATGTGTCAAAGATATTTGTCAAATTGGGGAATTCTTTCATTTCAGTTTCAACAGAATATTGACTGGCTTCCAATAAAGACTAGTCTGTTTTTGAAGATGCAAGATTACTACGATTTTTTTATATTTGATAGGAAAATATGACTATTATAAAGACTGTAAGCAAATTAAATGTTCTTTATTTCTGGTAGAATGACAAAATCAACGACAGCGAGTTGTTCAAGATGTCGTTTTGCAGTATTTTAAGAGCTCATCTCAGATAAAACCATGCAAAGGTGTCCACATGCAGTTCTCAGCTATAAAGAAGATATTTTGCCTATAAGTCATACTAGTCATGCAGACTCCACTCACAAAATATTTTGCTGAAATATCATTGGACGGCTCGTGTCTGCAGCGCCACCTGTATTTCATCATTTTCAGCAAGAAATTGCTTAGAATTAAGGCATTTTTGGCCTTTTTTGATTGGAAATATCAGACATTTACCATTAGATATGACAGATTTGGCCTAATTACCAAATAATCTTACATTTAAGGCACAGAATTAAAAAAAATATGAAGACTTTCAATTTCCTGTATATGCCACCACCCCAGTCTGTAATTGGGTCATTTTGACAAATGGCTAATTTACCAAATTTAACGTCAATTTAAAGGCCAAAATATCCCAAGGCAGGGTATTTTTTTCATTCTATATATTATTTCTCAAAAGTTCTGTTATAGGTTAATATAATATGAAAAAACCATCTTCGGCAAAACATTTACACTAACTCACAGTTATACATCAAGATTGGTACCATCCAGTGGTATACATTATGAAATAGCGCCATTCTTCATGCATCTTGAACTATATATGTTGCTATAGAAACAGTTTATTGATCAAATATTGGGCATAAGAACTCAATAATTAAATAAAATTAAAATATTTTATTAAATTGTTTTCAGGCAATCATTATATCACAATATATACAATTATATAATATAGCACTGAAAGCACTGATGGCAAGCTTTGCATTTTACGATACCAGAAAAAGAGCCATCAAAACAATTGCACATCCCTAACCGAGCACTGATCATTGAATAGTTGTAAAGGATTGACAGATATCATGACATTTAAACTGTTCTAATACTGTTAAAATTAATACAGTGACTATTACAGTCAGGTTACAGTGTTCTCCCCTGAAAAATCTGAAGGCACAAAATTTAATTTGCAGAAAATGTTAAATCATTATAAAACTCTCGACACTGAAGAAATACATGTATTATAAATGAAATTTATTGTAAACTATGCAGAAATATGCAGTAAATTACAAGGTACAGACACAAAAGCTGAACAAGAAATCTGTACTTGGACATGGGGTTCTGACCATGGCAAACTTTTCACTGGACGTGGGCCTGTTAGTGTGGCCCACTGTAATTTATTGAAGACTTTTAAATGAAACGAGTTTTCTCAAGATTTAGAAGAAAAGATTCAACTTGAAATTCCAATAAGCAACGAACTGTTTTGATGTGCCCTTACTCTTTATATTTGTCTACTTATGCTAATTACATGTAGTTCTTATAGAAAAACAAAATCCTACATTTGGCTTCACAAATATTTTTGTCAGAACTGTCAGGCTATTCAATCATGACTTAAAATATGGACTAAAATTTTGAAACTGTTTGGAAAACCTTCTATAAGCATAAATCTTTGACATATTTAGGTGTTCACCTGATGCATGTGATGTAAATATACAATGTAGTCTGAAATTGCATTAGATCTTCTCAATTTTACTGGTCTTGAAATACATTTCCATCAGTGTTAAATGATATTCTGTAATGTTTGTAAAGCAATTCTTGTTGGATGCTTGAATTATCTCTGTTATATATGTATTGAAAATTCTGTCCAAAAAGTTGTAGTTGTCACAACCACCATTATCAAATTAGACATGTGCTTTTGCTTCTTTTATGTTAAAATATGAACAGAATTGGTCTTCTGGAACAAAAGTAAGAGCACAGATACCCAGATGTATTGTCCAGAGAAGGTGATAAAACAATTACCACAAATGACAGTGAATTTTGTGACCATAAAAATATTATGCTTGTTTTGAAGATGTATAAACTTGACAGACCCACTCATAATATGCATTAAATCTGAAGGACTTAATGTTGAGTTTTGTGAGTGAAAGGCTGAGTTATGATATATTCTGTAAAAATAGCCTTTGTTACATATGTACTTGTAATTCCAATAATCGTACAAAAAAATAAATATATAAATTACAATTTCAAATTTTAATAATGTACACTATTTTGCTTGCACACTACAAGTGAAATTCTTGCTGTCTGGTGACATCATGGAGAAGATTTATTGATATATAAACTTGAAGCCGACTTATTGAATTACAGTCACTAGTTAGTTCATCTGTGTTTCAGCAACAAGTAGTTACTCAGAAGCTATGCTAGTGAAAGTTGAACAAAAGAAGGGTCCATACCTCAAGCACAAAACTCCAGTAAAAATATGTAAAACTGAATAACACTGCATATGACCCCATGCCATTATACTAAATATGAACAAAATCTGGCAAGATTAAGAAGTAGTTGCCTATACATTCTCATGTACTAAGTAAACAACAGTTGACACATAAACATGTATTGCCTGCTTCCACATACGCATGTTGCATGGGAAAACATGTTTTATTAAAAAGTAAGTGAACCATGAAAATGACGTCGAGGTCTGGTGACATTTGTCTGGATGACATGTAGACTCTAGAATGAATGTTTAGACTAAGTATAGCGCACCTATCATGCACAGTTAGTGAGAAACTGACCTAATCACACAAACTTGACGTAAAGTAAACAAAGTAACCAAAAAGTGATTATTATGTAAAGGCTAAGTGATGTGTCTGCTTGTACTAAAAAGTAGATTAATTATATCACATACAGTTACTAAGAAACTGACATCACAAAAACTTGACTCAAAATAAGCTGTCTATCAACCATGAAAATTATTTCAAGGTCAGGTGATGTTTCTGGCTGACTCATAACTCAAGAATGAATGTATGGTATGGCTTACTTATCATGTACAGTTACTAAGAAACTGACCTAAAAACTTGATGCAAAAGAAACAACCTCCCTAGACTATGAAAATAAGGTCAAGGTCAGCTGATGTGTCTGGCTGACAGGTAGACTCTAGAATTAATGTATGAACTAAATATGGCTAACTTACATAACTTATCATTAACAACCACTGAAAAGGTGGCCTAATCACGAACACTTGATACAAAATAAACAAAGTTGCTGGACTTTGAAATTGAGGTCAACGTCATATAACATGTACGTGGCTGACCTGTACACTTCTAAATACATGTACCAAATAAAGCTATCTATCATTTACAGTTACTGATAAAGTGACCTAATCACAAAACTTTGATGCAAAAAGAAACAAAGTCAATGTACCATAAAATTGAGGTAAACGTCACATGACATGTTCCCCACTGACTTGTTTAGTTCATAATAAATGGCTGATCTACCATAAACACAAAGACTTTACACAACATTAACTGTACTATATACTGAGCTGTACATAGTGGAAAGTGACTGTTCAAATTCCTCTGCTTTCAATTCCGTGATAATTTCTGACAGCTGTTCATCATGATGCAAATTTTCAACCTCTTCCACAGATACATATATTTCACCCTGAACAACACCCTTTCTAGGCTTTTTTGCTACCATTTTATGTTGTCTTAGTTTTTTTTCTTTTAACACAAATGACGCAAAAACTCCTCTAATCTGGTTTGGTGTCAGCCATTCATGTTGAGCGAAAGTGCGTTGTCCATCATCATTGCATGATTTTTTTATTTCTTCACTCAAAGTATAATAATTTGGGCGTTTTCCTGTTTTCTCACACTGTTCAAAAATGTGAAAAATAAAGTCCTTAACTTTTGGTGAAAACCTAGCACTTTTTGCGGTAGACTTCAGTGCCCAACCCAAGGGAAGTATATCTGCTGACTGCACAAGTCCAGATTCCTGTGTGTCATGTGTGTATTTTGATTTCACATTATCCATGATAACATTATATTTCATACGTATCGATGTACATTTCTCTGCCCACATTCTAATGGAGGAATCAATGGCCGATTCCTCATTTTTCCTGTACACATGATTACCTACTGCAAGATGTTTCTCCAAGTTTGATGAACTTGTATATTGTTTTTGACATGAAGGATCTGTGCAGCTGTAAATAGCTGAACTTGCTGGGGTTACACTAACAGTTGTGGAAATATCTTCAGATGTTACTGTTGGCTGTGATGCTTGCTTTCCAAGCTGCACTTTTCCACTTCTTAAAATATTTGGGAAGGGTTCTACTTCCTACAAATATAAAGATGAATTATATACTGTAAATTTAGAAATTAATGTGTGCATTTATTATTGCGAACCTTCCACGACTGACAATAATGTGAGATTAATTAATTTGATTCCTGTACATGTTTTATTGGAATATTACCAGCAACTAGAAAACTGACACAGTCATGAAGCTCCCCGCATGTGGCATCATAGATATGTTCTAGTGGAGGGTGTTATACTTGTAACCCATCATGCACAGGCTTCTACATGGGCATATGTCTACCCAGTTTCTTGTTTATAAAATAATATGTAGATGTATGATTGAATATAATGCAGTAAAAATTTAACAAAGAAATTGTTAACATGTTTAACACTCTATCATTTTGTAACCTGTTGCTTTATAACATCATATGAGGTCATTCAGTATACAATCAAAGAACTGAAATCTAGAGGGACAGAGAGAGTGCAGTGCACCCGTATCTAAATGCCGGGTCCCAAATAAGTATGCTGCACAAGTTGAATCAAAACATTAGTAACTGTAACCAATGGGTTACAAAAAAGTCTCCCAAACAAAACTCCTAAAAACTGAGGCATTTTCAACAATCACTTGCTTTCAGTTTCCATGGCAACGGTGGCCATTTTTAGTTTTTCAACACTGAATGCATACCGTGAAAGAATGAAAGAATACTTCTATGAAGCTTCATAGAAAGTGGATCTTCATAGTCCAACAATCGCAGAATTTTCAAGCGTAGCACCGCAGTGCTAATCTACAGCGCTGTTGCAAATGCATCCAAGCATCTACAAGAATCCACATACCTTCACAGGTCTCCATTGCCTCAGTTTGGTTCCTTGTTTAGGAATGAATTATGTAGGGCTACATCATTTCCTTCAAATTTCTTAATTGCATTTAACAACAGATTGTAGAACAATAAATAGTAGAACTAGATAATATGTCTGTTAGACACAGATGCTCTACCGACAATGGCCCAAATGTTGCACAAACGTCCTAAACCAAATATAGCCACTGACCAAATTTATCGCCGAGCGAGGCAACAAAACATTTTGCAAGTTTTGGCACATTTTGCACGTCTTTTTTAAATTAAAATTTGACGTTTTTCATGTTTTAGGGAGAGGGACGTACGTGTGGACCCCCTGCAATGAAGCCGCGCCTGTGTAAGTCAAACCGATTCAATTCTATGTGGACTGTACTTTACTATCCAAGGTGTTATCAATAAACACAGACAAGTTAACGATATCTCATGGAAAATAACATTACGAGTTCTTTTTTACTCAAATACGATTGCAGGTGTTCTCCATCTATTTTTATTGAACTACCGGAAGTCGACATGAAGCATGAAATTATTCGTCATTCGATGTATCTCGGGTCTTTCCCAATCAGGTTACAGATGACATACGAGAAATAAGAAGATATTAGTCGATAGTCGGAAGAATTTATTTAGTAAGTTACTTCTGTAGTGATTCTCTCTCTACGTGAAACATAATTATTAGTATTAATTATGGCACACTTAATAAATCCTTACTGCTTAAAATTATGTGCACGATACCTTTATTCATAAACTTCTTGGAACTAGATTCAAGAAATGCACGCACACGATCGCGAGGAGTGCACACTTGGGGACTTTGAAATCGACTCGATGACAATCTTCCGCCTCGCGGCAGTTCAATTTGCTATGCAAATCTACACTACAGCAGCGCTGCAGAAAAATCATGTTTTCGGTTCAGTTTCCATGGAAACAGTAGCCATTTTGAATTTTTCAAATGGTGAATGCACATCTGGACATCCTAA
>JAOXYJ010259665.1:0-10018 GCA_028566555.1 Lithophaga nigra | reverse complement strand
ATAGAAATTATTCAAGTTTTTTTATTAAAATTAATTAGAACTTTTATTAAAGAATTGCTACATCTTTATTCAGCAAAGAAATCTAAAGGAAAATATTAGTACTATGCTATGACGAAGCCCATTTTCTACTTAACTATAGTATAAACTGTAGTCTTCAGAAATTCAGTGTTTGAAAAAATCTCAAAATCCGATCCAACATTCTCACAATGAAATGACTCCGACAAAGTAATCTATCTACTAACTTCTAAACCAATCTTTTGACTGAGTTCGGTACCTTCATCAAGCAATCATTAGAATCGCGAAAAGAGGGTCCACAGCAGCCATGAGTTTATTATATACTCTAATAATTATTACTATATCCTTTCATATATGTCGTGCTTTTGTGTATTTGTTACTGTTTGTTATATTGTCATGTGCTACTTAATTGTATTAAGTGTGCCTGACCCTTGTAGGTGTACTATGCAAATAAAGAAATAGAATTATAATTATAATCCTCTACATGCAATACTTTCATCTGTATTCTACCAATTTTTTCTGATTTATGAAAATTTCCTATTAATTTTTGTCAATTTTGTTTCACTTATTATGAAAAATACACCTTCTGCATATTTCACCCTAATTGACAGAAAAATTCTTTAATATACGAAACATTAAATGATAGAAACTCGTGGTCTTCACAAATCACTCTGGACCCAGGTCAAACTTACAAAGCTCATAATCAAAGTCAAGTTTCCTCATTATATGCATCAGGTCAGTGATATATTCAAACAGAAAGATCCTCAATGTAATTTTGAAAAAAAACATTTCCTTTTCAAACTTTCCAATTTAAGTCCAAGCTACTAACGAGTGAGATCGACAGTTTTACCACTCACACGATCTTAATAATGAATGACAACGTTTTGCTGTCTGCTTTATTTTAAATTGTGATGTTTCAAAAGGATTTTCTGAACCATATTTTGGTAAAACCAACAATTTTGACAGTGGCAAAAAAATTGTCGGAATATTAGCAAAGAAAAAAATCAGTCTGGGCAAACGTTAAAGTTAAAATTGAACCTCTAGAAAGATGTGAATATGTATAGACATGTATCGTCATGATATTAATTCTTATAGTCAACTGCATACGTCATATAGATAGCATCCCATGGAATAAATGTCTGATTAATTACTAACAAATGGTTAATTATATATCATTTACGTAATTATATAAAATACTTCAGCAGAATTCCACTTCGTACAGTTATTTTTGTACTACCCACTTTGTCAATTACAGTATGAAGTGTTCTCCTCATTTTACTTTATTTAAGACATACAGTTTACACTCCTGAGTGCAATACAGTCGCGAAGCTATAAGGGTAATGCAAATGCAATGATTAAAAATCTTTTTAAACACCACCACTTGATACCGTGATGGTGGTCCTGTTTCACATGTTAAATTTAGCTGCAGCTTTGTGATGATATTTATTTATTTAAAAATATATTTACTTCCGGTTTTTCCATAGTGGTAATATTTTAGAAGATTACTGCTTAAATTGAAAACTAGACTGCTGCTTTTCTCATGTTTTAGGAGAAAAACATTAAAATTTTACTTATATATCTCTTCAAATTTCACATATGCATAATATATATACATAACTAGTAAAAGACCAAAACATCTTACTTTTAAACTTGGTCATGCCTCATGATGGTTATATTTTTTCACAAATTTTGTATATGGATATTTTTGAAAAGTATCCAAGTTAGAACTTTTTGGTTCAACTCAAAGAATTACTATTCAGTCATTTGAACTTAAAGGTTTTAGATATAGCAGTCCTTTGAACTGAACACTGTTTTTTTTTAGTAGTCCTTTGAAATGAAAACTGTTTTAAGAAGCGCTTTTCACTGAACATTTCTTATTCATGAAAAGTGCTTTGAACTGAAAATTGTCTTTCAGTAGCCCCCGTTGACTGTACACTGCAATTATAGTAGTCCTTTTGGACTGAACACTGCTTTTTAGGGATATTCAGACATGTTATTGTATATATATTAAAAAAGACTTACCACTAAAGCATTCCATCAGTTCATATTCTGTTTTTCTAAGTGTCTGCTCTGTTTTATTATATTTTACTTCTAGGGCTGTGTAGTTTGCTTGTAGCTGTGCGTATGCTTTTTCGACCTGAGACAGTTTCCACTTGTATAATCCTAACTCTTCTTTCAAATTTGACTCAGATCTGACAACTGTATAAAGCTGATTTTCAAGATCAAAAACTTTTGCGTCTGTTACATTGAATCTTATTTGCAACTCTGAAAATTCTGCTGATTTATGTTTCAATTGATTTTTCATTATATATCTCTCTTGTTCTAATGTCGCTACTTTATGCTCAGAAATCATGAGTTTTTCGCCCTGGTTTAGGAGTTCATCTTGTGTCTTAACAAAAAGGTGCGTAGTTTCATTTAGTTTTTTCTCCGTATCCAGGAGCTGTGATGTCCTCTTGTGTAACCGAGTCCTCAGGTTCGAAAATTCATCATAAAGCTTTCTAAGTAAACCTGTTTCATTTTTATTAAGAGCACCATGAGGTAGACTTCCCAAGAAAATTTGATCTTCTTCTTCTCTTCTAGAAGTTACTTGATATCGAATGGGTCCCGTAGAAACCGCAGACCTAAGCAACTTTTGCACAGAAGCCTCTAATTCCTGTATTCTGTTTTTGTGTTGTTCTGTTACTGTGTGGAAATCTTGTTGCATTTGCGACATTTCTTTGTCATTTTGTCTATACGGATCCGTTCCTGCAACCGGTCGTGTTTTAGAATTTTGAGAATCACATTGAGTATCAAAATGCGAAAGTTTAATTTCGTATGTACATTTTCCGTTTTGCAATGAACACTGGCTGCCACAAAAGATACAAAATTTCTCTAAAATAATTAATAAAATTATTAAATATCTAAAAACCAACTTTAATATATTTAATTCCATTGCTGAGAAATTTTTCTCACATAATTGTTAATATATACAAATTATCCGACTACGTTTGAATATATACCTTGGCATAAGAATGACACATTGCTTTCACTACCCACTTCCAATATTAATTGACACCTAGTTACATAATCCTGAACCGAAATGTGAAAAAAGTGCGATATTATCGTCATCCAGAAAGTCAGACAAACATCATATGTAGAAGATAGAACAGATTAAGTAGAAAAATAAACACACGCCTCAATGGTCTGTCACAATTCTAAATTCCCATTTAACTGACTAATGTGAAAGTGTCTTTTAAATGAAGTTAACTTTCTTAAATATGATATATACAATATTTATAATAATAAATACACAAAAGTGTTTAACGTCAACTCTCAAAAATATTTTCTCTCGGCGATGGTAACATCATTAAATTACTATATCACTTTAACATACTATTTAATTCACTAACCGTGTAATAAGAAATGATGGGTCAGGTTATCTACAGGTATAATTAAAGTATATGTTTACTCCATTTTACTTCAATGGCATTAAAGCGGATCATTTCATCTGCATAATTTAAAAAGCATAAAAATGAACACTTTATTACATCTGATTGGTTTTGAATGTAAATAAATCAACACTACAAAAGCCGACAGTGCAGTGGATTTTGTGGCAGCTTAACATCGATAATGATCCATAGCAAAATCTTACTACTGTTGAATCCATCAACAACGCGATCAGAAGCACGTCCTATCACCTGTTTTGTCGGCCAGTTTTCATAGTATATAAGTGGACATTACTTTGTTATGAAATTTTATTGCTGGCGGAGTCTTTATTTTTATCTCCTCCTATAAATATGTCCTCAGATGGTTTTAGTCATTTCCGGGGAATTTTTACCCTTTGTCTTCTTTAACATTTGGTTTTATATAGATTTCCAAACTTTTGGCTTTGAAACCTACTGATGAGACATTCATTTTCAGCTCACCTAATCCGAAGGATCATGTGCGCTATTGCCATCACTTGGCGTCTGTCGTCCGTCGTTAGCTTTTCACATTTCAATCTTCTCCTCTGAAACTACTGGGTCAATTCCAACCACACTTTGCATGAATGATGTTTGGAAGGTCTTTACAAAGTTTCCTCATTTCATGCCTATTGGTCAAATAACATGGACGCCAGAGGCAGTTCTTTTTTCTGATTTGCCAATTTTCAAAAATCTTCTCCTCTGATACTACACGGCCAAATGTTTTGAAACTTTAATAAAAAATTTAAACTAAAAAAAAAAATTTAAAATCATAAGAGTTGTTTCCCCTGTTTTGCAAACAATTAAATAAAATAGGTTAGGGCATCATGTATAAATCATTTGTAATTTTATTGTGTTATGTAGTAAACAAAGTACAAATATTCAAATCGATTTTTATAACATAAAAATGTTTTATGAACAATGTTTAAATTAATGAAGATTATGTACTATCTGCACACTTACTAATATTAACATGCCATTTGCAATAACTTAAGCTGTATAATGTTAACAAATATGAGAAAAACTAAGTACCTGTTTCCTCAATAACTATGTGAAACATTGGCAGCATAGCCAACAACATGGCTATTTAGTGAATATGATGCATAACGGGCATTGTAAACACACTGTTTATACAAGCGATAACAGAAATGCGAATAATAAAAACACCGTCTGACTAGCATCTCTCTGTTGTCTCCGGTCATGCGCCTACTCCTTCCTACCTTGCTATCAGGTAGAAGTCACTTGTCCCTATTAATTTCAAGTGTGGTGAGTCCTGCTATGGTGGCGCATAGTTCTACATTGAACTGTTGTAAAATTACTTTTCTGAAGTAAAAATGGACTCAGAAATGTAGATTCAATGAATTTGAACTGTTTAATTATAAGTAATGAATAGAATAGTATGTTTAATGTAATTTTCCTTTTCATTATTTATTATTTACTCTTTTGCTGTGTTTAGTCTATTTTGTGGTCTTTAAATGACACGTACGAACTATAGTCCTCCAAAAAAGATTTTAAGTATAAAACATTTTCAAACATCGATAATAGTTATGATAGTATACAACGAAATATAGTCACAATAGTATACAATTATGATTGGGAATAAAACATACAATTTCAGTAATTGGCTCACTCCGATCACCTACCGAACGCTAAACAAAGTGATCATTATTTGTTGTTTACTTCTGGGGACAAAGAATTGATTCAGGCTTTTTACTTGCATTTATGATTTATATACTAGATCAAATGTCTAAAACATGAAGTAATTGGAAGTAGCGCTGTTCCAGCACAACAAGCGAGATAGTATATAGATCATGTATTCATTGTTCTTGCGTGATCAGACAAAACTAATTGTCCTTAATTACAGATCTGACGTATAAGGTATTAAAGGGCGTACAAGATCAAATGCATACTTGACACCAACAAAAGATGACTCATTGAAAAGCATGGTTTGATGCTGAAGTTTATGAATTTGTACTACGCTCAAGACGCTATAAATTTGTGGTACGCTAAAGACGCTGAATCGCATACAAGACACACGTTCCAAAATAATTCATATTTTTTCGAAATATTCATTTTCACGCGATAGACTTGTTAAAAGTCCTTTTGTTACTTATTGCTCTTTTGATCATTTTCTTGCTACGAAAATGCACATGTATTACTATTGATACTATCTGATATCTAACTGTCGTGATTTGAGTTTACTGCAGGGTAGTTCGATGGTAAAAATTACAAATAGTCTTGTAGCAAGTCTAAGTCGGAAAATTGAAACTATTTCAGTTGAACCAGCAATTTATAATAGTGAAATACTCTGTCACACATATAATTAGGCGTGTTGACAGTGAGACAACTCCCTATATTTCTTACTTATGACGGAATTTATCCTTGCATTTCTAAACAGAAAACAACTTCGGAAAAGCATTGGAAATATGAAATTTTATTTAGACCGTTTTTATAAATAAAAAACTCCCGAGACAATAATCACCAAACTTTGATAATCATAAATATACAGTTGTAATATTCCACAAGAATGCCATTTTATTGAATTGTCCATATTTCCAGAGAAGGAACGGAAATCTTTTTTTCGTCTGTGTATTGTTTATTTTCAGTTTTGACCACCAGGTGGCTTTGAAACTATTTTTTCCATCTTGATAATGAAGTTTAAACGGTATATAGTCTCAGATAATCTGAATGTTGTTCCAACCAATTATAAAACTAGTTAACTGACTGTATACGATTTCAAAAGCCTCTGATATTTTATCAGTACCTGTACATCATGTGTTTCTTTGTTCACATACTTTCCAATTCAAATTCAGGTCTGATGCACCAACACGGTTTACAATCCCATAGATTTTTTCTACCATAAATCGTTACAATATATCATACCAAACGGCGAAGTTTCGAAAAAGCGATCGCTTGTTTATTTAATCTTGCAATAATTATAAATAACCATAACAGTATACAGATAAACCTTGCTTTATTATCTTTTGGAAATATTCTCCTGTGCATAGTGATTAGAAATGTAAAAATTATTTGTATTCGGCACAAAACATGATGAAAGGCTCGGTAAGTCTCGCACTTCTCTTGTCTTTCGGAATCGTATACAGATCGTATACAAATATAATTTCATATTTCAAAACATGTACTGTGTGTATATATTTTTCAAACGGATGGTACAAATATTATTATTTGAAAGTTGAAATCTAAAACTAAAAGCTTATGTCAAAAACTTGCTATCCATCGTTCTTCATTTACTGATAAACCACTTAGTATCAGTCGAAATGTTTTACAGGAACGTATTTTCAATATGGAGTGTCATTTTTAAATTTGTTTGACACTAATGGGCCCGTTAAATACAAGTAAAATACGAGCAAATATCGATAACCTATGACAGAACGAAACTTAACTTTGTCAGTTTATATACAGACTGCAGAACAGAGGGCTTCCCTAGGAATACCAAATGGCGATCTCTGCATTTTTCTTTCTAAATAAAAGAATGAAGAAGGAAAAACAGAAAAGTATTTCTCCCTTCCATAAGTGCGATTTAATGGAGCTTGTATAATAATCATCAGATATACGTTTATTATTTATTTTTTTTTTTATTTATTTCTTGGATACTTGAACGTTTACTTAACATTTCGTAATATTTTACTTCCCTTCCAAAAACTGTTTTCTGTTACGAAATAATCTTTTGTGAAAATAAATGAACCAAAATCGAATCGACAAAAAAAATTCTCAATTTTCAGAGTTAAATTGAAATAAAATTTCTGTTGTAAATTCACCTCTTAGACTACTTTAAACTTGATCATTCAAAAGATCAAACGTTTTTTTTTACTGGTTTGAACTTCAGCTTTATTGACTAATATTCATCACTAAAAGAGGATTCACCCCATTACTCAATAAAACATGCTTTGAAGGTGTTAATGTACCAATACAAAGAAAATGACGAATGTACGTAAATGCACAGTGAAATACCACAAAGCAACTAAATAGCTAATATGTACATGACACACTGGCCTACATTTTGTCATCGAAGAGTTTTATTACTTTGCCCTCTATTTTTTAGCGTAAACTGTATATATCTCCCTTCTTTACAAATATAATTTCATATTTCAAAACGTGGTGAATATATATTTTTCAAACGATGGTACAGATATACATGTATTATTATATGAAATGTGAAATCTCAAACTAAACGCTTATATCAAAAACTTGCTATCCATCGTTCTTCAGTTTCTGATAAACCTCTTAGTATCAGCCAAAATGTTTTACAGGAACGTATCTTCAATATGGAGTGTCATTTTCAAAAGAAAACTTATATACACATGAAATATCTTTTTTTAGGAGTTTTATTGAATTTATTAAAACTGTTGACGTCTATACTTAATCCGTTTGACACGTATGAACTGTATATATCTCCCTTTTTTAAGGTTTAAACTCCCTCAGGCAAAGTTGATCCTGCCCAGATTTTGGCTATTCTCTTTAGGCCTGTTTTAATTTTTGTGCTCCCATTGTTTTGATATTTTTCTGGCTTTCCAAACTTTTTGCTATAAGCGTACCTGATGGAGGTTAAAGCAGAAAAGCGCTTCGTACGCACTAAAATTAGTATCTGTGATTTTGAATTAACCCTTAACGGCAATAGCCTGAAATATACGATAGCCGATATCGGCCGTTACAAAGCACGTTTTAGTTCAACCGATTTTTGACCTACCACTCTTTATTGTTCAAAAAACTCTTGAACTATATTGAAATTTGTCCCTCTGCAATCATCGTGGTACAAAAAACTCCACAAATTAAACAAAATTTGTTAGTATATTTATTTGTCGAGGTACAAAAAACTCTTCAACCAAATCAAGTTTGTCCCCAACTTTTGACCTTGTATATTTTTTGATTTTGTACAAGGTGAAATTTGATGCTGAAGGTCTTTCTATATCGTCTGCTCAAATCCCGGGGGTCAAATGAGTGAAAAAATCAATAAGCAGTGAATTTTGAAAAGTAATAAAAATGCGAAAAATAAAAATCATTTAAGGGAATCAAAAGCATAAATATCCACTACGCTATTGCAATTTTGCTTCATATTTTATCAGAATGTCCCTACCATTTTATGGCTTTGAGGCACTAAAGATATTTTTTAAATATATAATGATCAAACGTAACACCACGTCAATAATAATTGATACGAATAAAAGGAAAATTACGCTATCTCTCTTGGATGGCATTGTTTGGTATTTATCTATCATATGAATTGGAATCAGCAACGTCCATTATGAAGAATGTATTACTTCATCCTTTCGTGGTCGGCATTGAATATCTATAACTGCCATTAAGGTCACGATCACGACTACAGAGGGATATGAAATGTACTCGAAAAATGCAAATCGTTGTAATGAATTGTAATTCATTGGTTTAATTGAAAAATATTCTCAACATTGTTACTGCATGAAGTTTTTTGTTATTGGAAAATATAAAAATGAACATTTAAACTTAAATTGGTAAAAATTAAATAAAGGTTATGTTCTGGTAATGCTGCCCAGTATTTGAACAAACAATATATAAAGACATACAGTATCAAATTTCACCTTGTACAAAAACAAAAACTGAACCAGTACAAAAGTTGTGGGACAAATTTTGATTTAGTTTGGGAGTTTTCTTTACTACGACAAATAAATGAAGGGACAAAATTTTGTTTTAGTTGGGGAGTTTTCTGTACCACGACGACTACAGAGGGACACATTTCAATATAGTTGAAGAGATCTCTGTACTGGTATAAACAGTGGTGGAACAAAAGTCGATTGAACTAAAACGTTTTTTGTAACGGACGATATCTGCCATCGTAGACATACGTACCTGTGTAACATTTTCAAACTTTACTTTAGGTTGCCTCTGAACTTTGTCAAAAGGAATTTTCACATCGCACTTCAAATATTGTATACTTGGTGACAATGTTAATTGTGGTACATTTGATGTACAGAATTCTGGCAGATGACAATCACTGAAAGTGCCGTACGTACATGCGAATACCACAAGAAAAGTAAACAATATGGTAGACATATTGATGATCTTTTATATATAACATACAAACATCTGTTGGAAAGATTAATATAACATTTGCCTAAAATACATTAAATCGATGTAAAGCGAATTTTATAAGGAAAATTATATATAAGTATTGAATTACATTGTTTCGCATATTATTCACATGAGAAGATGACAGACATTCACTTTTCCGCAATTTATTCATACGAAAGGCTGGCATTTGGCATTTAAAAATATATTGAACAATAAGAAAGGCATATTGACTTTAATTTCTATTTTGCCAGAGTACTTTTAGATATATAATTTTTACAAACTCAGCGTCATTTTAAGCAGTCATTTAAAACAAATACAGAAGGTTTGAACCCTCTCACATTTAGTCGACCGTTACGGAATATCTTCGTCACAAATGACCACTGATATGTTCCGTCCTTCTTTCCTTATTCATGACTTACCACCGAATGTGACTTATTACTGGATTTTAACAGGAGCAACACAACGGGTGCCACTAGTGGAGCAGGAGATGCTTACCC
>JAOXYJ010259664.1:10000-16380 GCA_028566555.1 Lithophaga nigra | reverse complement strand
GATTTGAAATATGGATATGCTGTTGAGGACCAATATATACACGCCAAGTTCGAAATTGGAATGTTTCACTTTTGCCGTTCCAGAGTTATGCCCCTTGAAATAGCCGAATTTCATCAAATTTGTGGTTTCCGATCAGTAACTTTTGAGAACATGGACGGAATGATTTGAAATTTGGATATGTTGTTGAGGAGCAATAAATACAGGCCAAGTTCAAAATTGGAATGTTTCACTATTGTCATTCTAGAGTTATACTTTAGCTGTTAGATGTTGGGGGAGGAGGACTTAACCTTTGGCGGGGGCATTTGTGTCCCATGGACACATTCTATCCTAAGTTCTTTTTGTATAATTTCTTGTATGGAAGTAAATAATTTTTAGATGACCTATGAGAATATTTAGGCTTGATTTTGACGTAACATGAAAAGAACTCTCCTAAGGCTGAGAAATTATTCTTTTTTTTTTATTAAACTAATAAAATTTAGATAAAACTTAAATCATTGGAATCCAACTTAACAAACAAAATAAGAAACATAATCAAATGTTCAGTTTATTGACTAAATAGGGCACAGCCACAAAAATGTATACAAATAAATCTGTTCGTCTGTTTAACCATCCACATTTCTTGTTACCACATTTCTGAAAATTGGTACCCAACTAACAATATACTTTAACAGTATGTCCCCTAATACATGTAATACATGTATAAAATGTTTGTTTGTATCATGCTGCATTTGGTGTAGCTTTTTATTTCCTTATATTTTTCAGTCATCAAAAAAGTTTAAGTTGTGGAGTTAGGGAGGGTACCTGTTATGAAACTGGCACAGGAATGAAAGAAACGAATGATGATGAGCTTCACACAGCTGAAATACCTGCACCAAGGCTTACGATAATAGAACCACCAGTACCCACAATTGACACGATAACTGAGATATATATGGATTTAGAGGCTACTGGATTGGGTAAACTTTATAATGATAGTACATGTAGTAGAAGTTTCAGACGGGCACAAGACTTCAAGTTTATACACATGTATGATTCACATTAAGTTATTAATATTGTCATGTTGAGTTATTGAATATGTAAGGTCAAGGATGAAATCAAACTAATGTGAAAACATACAATAACATGAAACCGTATTACATGCAACCCAACTCATTCTGTAAAGTGATAGTGATGATGGATGATAAATTGAGATCATGTTTCTTCCACGAAATACTGAAGAACAAGAATATAAAAAGAAACAAAAAGTACAAAAATGAAATTGTTCCTAAAAAACAAAATATAAGGGAGATAATTTGGATAAGTAACAAATTTATTGCTATTTTGTACAAATTTCCTTTGATCCTGTGCTCTGATATTTCTTGTATCATCGTTCTCACATGCTGTCATGATATGAAAAATATTATCGTCAATCTCTATGGGCACACCTGACGTTGTAAGGAAAACATTGACTGTGACGTCTATGAAACCAATGTGAAAACTGCGATAAACAGTTTATAGCTTGTTTTTTTTCTCAATATGCGTCATCATTCTCGCAGCGAGCGGCTCGATTGATAATTTCAGTCTCGAAAAGAAAACAAACAATAAACTTCATTATATTCATGTACTTCCCCGGTCTCTGAAAATGTTTCATGTTATTATACATGTTTTTTTTTGTATTTGCAGCAAGAACTTCACACATCCTGCAGCTGGCTGCAAAAAGAGGAGAAGACGACTTTTCATGTTATGTTTTGCCAGCGATAGAAGTTACACAAAAGGCGTCAGAAGTTACAGGTCTGACTTTTCAAAATGGTTTCTTGTACATGAATGGCGATGCTGTTGAAGCTTTGAAGATAAAAGCATGTTTGCATAATTTTATAGATTTTGTTGAAAAAACAAAAAATAATGTAATATTTGGCCACAATATTTTGAATTATGATTGTGTATTGTTCTTTTCTAAATTGTAATTTAGTGGACAGATTTATGTCATCTGTTTTAGGTTTTGTAGATACTTTGAAACTTTTTAAAGTTACACATCCTGGTCAGTCTTCATATTCACAGTCTAAATTATGTGAAAATTTGATAAATGAGAGTTATGATGTGCATAATGCAATATATGATGTATTATCCTTGTCAAATCTTGTATCTCAAACAAATGTCAAAGACAGAGCTTTGAAGAAAGCCTATTTTTCTGTGCACCATGTTCATGAAAAGTATGAAATTTCTAAAGAAGCCAGAAAAAATCTTCCAAGTCTGATGTGTCTAGTTGACCGTAAATGTATGTCAAAAAGAACTGCGAATAAAATGGCTGCTAGTGGTTTAGCATTTTGTCACTTGAAATTGGCATTTGAAAGGAATGGTAGAAGGGGAATTAAGGATCTGTTATCAGAGCAAATAGGACAAAACAAAGTACGAGTGACAAAATCAGGGAAAATTATTCAAAATGTTTATAATTATTTTTGTTAAAATTGTAAGATAAATCTACTTTAAGCCCCAGTCACACTGTCACGTTTCAAAGGCTACATTTCAATACATTTTGAAAATGTAGTGAAATGGGGGTATACGTAGTGGAACATAGTGATATGTAGTTCAAAACAGGACAGGCCATGTACGTTTTGAAAATTCCAAAACAAACGTAGTATATACGTATCAAAGCATAGGGGAACATAGTAGAATTGTAGTAAAACATATTGACAACATATCGAAAAGTAGTCTCAACATATCAATATGATATGGAAACGCGAGTACAAACGTACTAGATTGTAGTAAAGCGTGGGAGAAACGTACCACAAACATAGTAAAACCTAGCATTGGAAATAACAGTATTTTTGTTGTCAAAATGTAGTAAAGCATTTTAAAACCTGACATTGTGACTGGGACTTTAGGTTGTATTATTACCTGTGTATCCAATGGTTGCTCAACTCCATCCTATTCGAGAGAAATTAGCCAAAAATATCTTTTGGCATCAGTAAAAAAAAACTGTTAATATTATTATGGGTCCTTTATGCTAAAGGGGGTACCTACATCCTGTAATCATTAAAAAGTTTTCATCAATTATTATTCAAACTTTGCATAGTGTTAATATACATATTGGAATATGCATCTTTTATTTTGTAGCAACAGTAATATATTGCATATTGAACTTGGCCACTTTTCAAAAGTTATACATGTACTGCCAAATATGCATATTTTGTGTATTTTTTAACTTATTAAGTGCTCAGATGCAATTTTAAAAACTTTGAGATTTGTATTGCATTATTGTATGATCAACTTAGCCATTTGCAAATAATATATCAATTTACACTAAGTAATATGCTGGTGGGTGCAGGTCTTGTCAAGGCTTCAACAGCCTATATTTGTCAAACTTAAAACTTGAAAGACCTATTTTCATAACTATAAGTCTTCAACACTTTTAAAAGATTTTTATGGCAACCATTGGGTGATTAGTTAGCCCTCCATTATTGGAATTCTGAAATGACTTGGAGGGGAGTCCCTGCAAATTTTTGTGTCGCCTGTACACATGGTGTGGGGCGACATATAGGGATCACTTTGGTCTTGCATCCTCAGAATCTTGGTCTGTCACACCTTTTTAGCTCACCTGGCCTAAAAGGCCATGTGCGCTTTTGCCATCACTTGGCGTCCGTCGTCCGTCCGTCCACAATTACAAAAAAATCTTCTCCTCTGAAACCGCTCGGCCAATTTTGACCAAACTTTAATGAAATGGTCCTTGGGTGGTCCTCTTTCAAAATTGTGTCCGACAACCCCGACCTCCGAACAAGATGGCCACCAGGCTAAAAATAGAAAAAAGGGGGGATGAAATTTTAAAAATCTTCTCCTCTGAAAGTGTTGAAGCAATCTTAGCCAAACTTTGCAGAAATGCTCCTTGGGTGGTCCTTTACCAAAATTGTGTCCAATCACCCTGACCTCTGAACAATATGGCTGCCAGGCTAAAAATAGAAAAAAGGGGGATGAATTTCAAAAATCTTCTCCTCTGAAACTACAGTGCTAATCTTAACCAAACTTTGCTGAAATGATCCTTGGATGGTCACCTTCCAAAATTGTGTCCGGCATTTCCGACCTCCAACCAAGATGGCAGCCACAGCGAAACTTAGTTTAACATAAAACCCTATGGGAAATTCATTAAAATTTTTTTCATCTGGAACTACTTGCTAAATTAGAACCTTACTTTGGTGGAATGGTCCTCAGGTTGGTCCCCTTCATAATTGTGTTTGATGACCCCACCCACCAACCAAGATGGCCCCCTCAGCCGAACATAGTTTTCTATAGGACACTATGGGAAATTCATGAAAAAATTTACAAGTGTGGAACTACTTGCTCAATTGGAACCAAACTTTGGTGAAATGATTCCTAGATGGATTTCTTTCAGATTTGTGTTTTTCCTGCCAAATGGAAATTCAAAATGGCCACCAGGACGAAACTTAGTTTAACATTGAACCCTATGGGAATTTAACATTTTCATCTTCTTCTCTGAAACCACAGATCAGATTTCAACGAAACTTGGCAGAAATGTTAGGCAGGTGGTCCTTTACCTGACTGTGTTTTTTGTGCCGATCGGAAATTCAAAATGGCTGCAATGACATAACTTAGTTTAACATTGAATCCTATGGGAATTTAACATTTTCATCTTCTTAATTGTCTGAAAGCACAGAAGAGGTTTAAACCAAACTTGGCAAAAATGTAAGGCAGATGGTCCTCCACCAGATTTGTGTTTTTCGTGTGGATCTGAAATTCAAAATGGCCAAGGTTACGCAACTTAGTTTAACATTGAACCCTATGAGAATTTAACATTTTCATTTTCTTCTCTGAAACCACAGAACAGATTTCAACCAAACTTTGCAAAAATGTTAGGAAGATGGTCCTTCACCAGATTTGTGTTACTGGTATGGACTGGAAATTCAAAATGGCCGCCATGACACAACTTAGTTTAACATTGAACTTATGGTAATTTCACTTTTTCGTCTTCTTCTCTGAAACCAGTGAACAGATTTCAAACAAACTTAGCAGAAATGTTAGGCCTGTGGTCTTTTTTGTGTTTTTCTTGCCAGATGGAAATTCTAAATGGTTGCCATGACACAACTTAGTCTAGTATTAAACCTTGTAGGAATTTCCCATTTTCATCTTCTTCTCTGAAACCACTGAACAGACTTTAACCAAACTTGGCTGAAATGTTAGGCAGGCCGTCCTCTGCAAGATTTGTGTTTTTCCTGTGGATCGGAAATTCAAAATGGTCATCATGACCAAATTTAGTTTTACATTAGACCGTATGGGAATTTCATTTTTATCTTCTTCTCTGAAACCGCTGAATATATTTCTGTTAAACTTGGAATAAATTTTAGGTGGTCGATCCATGAAGAAACTTAGTTTAAAATAGGACACTATGGAATATTCACATTTTCATCTTATTTTCTGAAACCACTGAACAGATTAGTCAGATAGTCCTTGACAATCATGTACCAACTTTTATATAAATAAATGACACAATGAGACATGGATTAACAAAAAGTTTTGAAGTTTGCCAGGTGAGCGTTGACAGGCTCCATGGAGCCTCTGGTTTTTATTATACCTGTTATAAGTAGCAATTCATGTGGCATTAATATTTAATGTCAGTTGACTTTTATTTGTGTAAAAGAAAACAAAAATCTTTATTTATTGTAGATACCAGTACTCCTATGATTTGTGCACAGAATGACAGCGATGATGAGAGTGATGATGACAATAATGATATGGATACTGAGTATTATGGTAAATTTATATACATAAGCATCAACACTACTAGTGCACAGTTTTAATCGTTATGGCCGTCTGCTTTTCAGCCTAATTATACATGTACCCAACGCAACGAAGTTGCGAAGGGTATAATGTTTTTAACTGGTCCGTCAGTCAAGATTTTGTCATTGCTACTCCTCTGAAACTACTGGACAGAATTTTATGAAATTTGGTATGTAGTAAGAACATGATTGAAGTCGTGCATATTAAAGGATATTCATAATCTGATAATTTTCATGGGAATTATTGCCCTTTTACTGTAATTTGCCCTATTTGAATATTGTCACCGCTACTCCTCTAGATCTGAAACTACTCAACAGAATTTCATGAAATTTGGTATATTGTAAGTTCATCATATGAAGATGTGCATATTACCAGGAATTTATAATCCAATATATTTAATGGGAGTTATTACCCTTTTACTGTAATTTGTTCTATTTGAATATTGTCACCGCTACTTCTCTGAAACTACTGGTTTAGCACAAAAGATTTTGTTTTAGCTCACCTGGCCTGAAACTTAGTATGATTGTTCCTAAGGGTATCCTGCATAAAACCTGTGTGGGGATTTTTGATTCATTGATAAACAAGGCACCATTACTATAAATAGAACATAGGAG
>JAOXYJ010259664.1:0-5000 GCA_028566555.1 Lithophaga nigra | reverse complement strand
TAAAATTAGGCTCCCATCTAATTCCTCCACCAGCACTCCACCCTGACTCCACTCAACTCCACCTCCACTGTGTCCGGTGGAGAAATTAAAATTCACCTGGCATGCACTGTATATGATGGTAGGACACCTATTACCTGAGAACTAAAGTCGGACGTAAAAGTGAACCTGAGTTAATGAAGCATGAAATGTAGGTCAAAGTGACCTTATATTGGTTGGATGCTGACAGACTCCCAAAGATACATTTCCACACCAAGTTACATGATTGTAGGTCAAGTAATATCAGATATCAAGTCGGCCCCCAAACTGATTCGAAGTCATTCAGCCATGAAATATGGGTCATGTGACATCAATTTTTGTGGTACATGCGTGTCGCACCCTGGTGCGTCTGCATACCAAGAATTATTGTTGGAGGTCTTTTAGTTTCTGAGAAATTGCTCCGGACGCGGACGCCGGGGGTAATCCAATAGTTCCCCTCTACTTCGTAGAGGCAAACTAAAAATACATGGCATATGGCCTCTACATATGGAACAAGAACATTTTTAGCAAATAACTCAATTCCTCTGGCTTTATGACACTGACTCCCAAGGATAACATTGAGGATACCAAAACATGAAAATGGAGCAATGCTTAGCTACCTATTATTGTGTACCTTCTTTACCTATAAGATTTTAAAACCTCTTGATTTACACGTTACATTATTTTTCTGATGCTGTTAGATGCATATTTACATGTTATCAATTATGTTTCAAATCTTTTTTGTAGTAATTGGACAAGGCAGAGGGATGAGCCTCTTGTTATTCCCGCACTTTCGAAGAAAGTCGGGGATATTGTGATCGCCCCTGTCCGTCTGTCCGTCACACTTTTCTTGTGACGTCAACTCCTCTTACAGTTTTTATTTAGTGCATTTTATTCCTATACAGTATTGTCACACTGTCATGACTGTATATGTAGATGCACAATAAGGTTTTAGAATTTTGATTTTCGAAAATTGGGGCCCACAGGGGTCGAATTTCGGTCCGAAAATTGCAAATTTGTGCATGTGACCTAAACTTTTCTTGTGTTTTTAGCTCACCTGACCCGAAGGGTCATGTGAGCTATTGCTACCACTTGGCGTTTGTCGTCCGTCGTCCGTCCGTCGTAAACTTTTCACATTTTAATCTTCTTCTCTGAAACCACTAGGCCAATTGAGACCAAACTTGGCAGGAATGGTCCTTGGATGGTCCCCTTAAAAATTGTGTCCGATGACCCCGCCCACCAACCAAGATGGCCGCCATAGCTAAAAATAGAAAATTTGACATAAAATCAATTAAAAATCTTCTTCTCTGAAACTGCATGGCCACTTGGGACCAAACCTGGGTGGAATGGTCCTTGGGTGGTCCCCTTTCAGAATTGTGTCCGATGACCCTGCCCGCCAACCAAGGCAGCCGACATCAACCGACATAGTTTTAACATAGGACCCTATGGGAAAAATGTTTCAAAAATCTTCTCCTCTGAAACTGCTTGGCCTATTGGGACCAAACTTTGATGGAATGGTCCTTAGGTGGTCCCCTTTCAGAATTGTGTCCGATGACCCCACCCGTCAACCAAGGCAGTTGACATCAGCCGACATAGTTTTAACATAGGACCCTATGGAAAATATTTTAAAAATCTTCTCCTCTGAAACTGCTTGGCCTATTGGGACAAAACTTTGACGGAATGGTCCTTAGGTGGTCCCCTTTCAGAATTGTGTCCGATGACCCTGCCCACCAACCAAGGCAGCCGACATCAACCGACATAGTTTTAACATAGGACCCTATGGGAAAAATGTTTTCAAAAATCTCCTCTGAAACTGCTTGGCCTATTGGGACCAAACTTTGGTGGAATGGTCCTTAGGTGGTCCCCTTTCAGAATTATGTCCGTTGACCCCATCCGCCAACCAAGGCAGCCGACATCAGCTGACATAGTTTTAACATAGGACCCTATGGGAAAAATGCTTTAAAAATCTTCTCCTCTGAAACTGCTTGGCCTATTGGGACCAAACATCGATGTAATGGTCCTTAGGTGGTCCCCTTTCAGAATTGTTTCCGATGACTCAACTCGCCAACCAAGGCAGCCAACATCAGCCGACATAGTTTTAACATAGGACCCTATGGGAAAATTTTTTTAAAAATCTTCTCCTCTGAAACTGCTTGGACTGTTAGGACCAAACTTTGATGGAATGGTCTTTAGGTGGTCCCCTTTCAGAATTGTGTCTGATGACCCCATCTGCCAACCAAGGCAGCTGACATCAGCCGACATAGTTTTAACATAGGACCCCAAGGGAAAAATATTTTAAAAATCTTCTCTGAAACTGCTTGGCCTATTGGGACCAAACTTTGATTAGACCAAAGGCATCAGAAGATTTTTTATAAGAGTCATTTCAGCAGACGATTCATCATGCAGACATTTTTTATCACTCAATGGGCTTACTTAAATCAGGTGAGCGATACGGGCTCACCTGAGCCTCTAGTGTTCGATGACCCAACCCGCCAACCAAAGCAGCCGACATTAGCCAACATAGTTTTAACATAGGACCCTATGGGAAAAATGTTTTAAAAATCTTCTCCTCTGAAACTGCTTGACCTATTGGGACCAAACTTTGATGGAATGGTCCTTAGGTAGTCCCCTTTCAAAATTATGTCAGATGACACAACCTGCCAACCAAGGCAGCCAACATAGTTTTAACATAAGACCCTATGGGAAAAATGTTTTAAAAATCTTCTCCTCTGAAAATGCTTGGCCTATTTGGACCAAACTTTGTTGAGAATGGTCATTAGGTGGTCCCCTTTCAGAATTATGTCTGATGCCGCCAACCAAAGCAGCCAACATAGTTTTAACATAGGACCCTATGGGAAAAATGTTTTAAAAATCTGCTCCTCTGAAACTGCTTGGCCTATTGGGACCAAACTCTGATTAGACCAAAGTCATCCAAAGATTTTTTATAAGAGTCATTTCAGCAGACGATTCATCATGCAGATATTTCTTATCACTCAATTCACTTACTTAAGTCAGGTGAGCGATACAGGCTCACCTGAGCCTCTAGTATATTTAAATTGTTTCTCATTTTTTCTTCTTCTAGGGGATTGTTCCAATGTCATTACTTTAGTTTTCTTTGCATTAACTGTGAGCTGCCAACTTTCACAATACCATGAATACTGTGAAAGTTTGCTTAAGCAGTTTTCTAGACCTTCTGGTTTTTCAGATATTATAATCAGGTCATCAGCAAATAATAAACTGCCAAGTTTTATGTCTATTAGTGACACTGGATAATAGTCCTGTTGTTCAAAATTAGAACTAATATCATTAATATAGATAATAAAGAGGGTAGGACTCAATGAATCTCCTTGTGGAACTCCTTTCTTTATCTGAAAGGGTTCAGAGCACAAATGTTTGTGTTTAAAACATGAATTTGTGCATCCAAGTTTTTTTTTAACACATGATATAGGTTTCTTCCCAGGTTTGTAAAGTAGACCTTCCCTCCAGATGGAGTTGAATGCTTTTTTCAAATCCACAAAGCATAGGTATATTTTTTTCTTATTCTTATGTAGATATTTATTGATTATTGATTTTGGAATAAATAGACTGTCAGTGGTTCTGTGAATAATGATAAATTTCAACCAAGAAATTTTGTGAAGATTTTGATGTGTTCTGTATACATGAAAGAGGGATTAACATATTTAGTTTTATTCAGTCTGTGTCTGTCTTTCTTTCTTTTCAGTTAATTTTTCTATACTGTGAAGTCACTGATCACCACATGAACTCTATAAAGAAGAATGGAAAACCAGATGAAGATGCTGGAGAACGAAGTACTATTCATTTTACGAAAGCATTTGATTTTATGAAAGCAGAGGATCGGAATGAGATTCTACAGTACTTATTTTGGATAGGATATATTCAGTCATCAGATAATAACATGTCAGATACCAAAATAAAATGATATTTAGCTTACTGTAAAGGGAGAATTTTTTGCCTAGGGGTAATGTTTGCTTATTTTATATGTGGAGATTGAGCAAAAAAACTCCCCGACACAAAAGTTTCTCTTCTAAAATTACTTGGCCAATACGCAAGATTCATATTATTTCCTTTGAGCTTTTATAAGTTAGTGATCCATCATTTGCCTTTCATATTTCATCAACTCTGAAACCACTAAGCCAATTTGAACCAACTTGGAAGATATGGTTCTTGGGTTGCCCCCTTTCATGATCACATTCAGGAACCCTGCCAACCATTAAAGATGGCTGCTATAACTATAAACAAAGCATGGAAGGGATGGGGAAAGGGAAGAACCCTATTGATTTTGAGGTCAAGGCCATTGTTACTAAAAATATATTTTTTTTGGTTAAAATTTTGTTTCTGGACTCTAATTTGAGTATCCCTTTGCTGATTGTAATGAAACTTGTACAGATGGAAGCAATAAGGAAGGGGAAGAGCCCTATATATTTTGAGGTCAGGAGGTTAAAGGTCAAGGTCACTGTTGCTAAAATTTTTTTTTTTTAGTTAAAGTTTGTTTCTTGACTCTTAACTTGAGTTTCCCTTGGCCAATTGAGACAAAACTTATACAAATGGAAGCAATAAGGAAAGGGAAGAACCCTATTGGTTTTGTGCTCTGTGAGGTCATCCCCCCTTCCACACACACACACACATACACACAAACCTTTAAACATTAATCTTGTAAATGGTCGATACCCCCACCCCTAAACCATATATTTTTAGCTCACCTGACCCGAAGGGTCATGTGAGCTTTTGCTACCACTGGGCGTCCGTCGTCTGTCGTCTGTCCGTTGTTAGCTTTTTAGCTCACCTGACCAAAGGTCATGTGAGCTTTTGCTACCACTGGGCGTCCGTCGTCCGTCGTTAGCTTTTCACATTTTGATCTTCTCCTCTGAAACTACTTGATCAATTTTCACGAAACTTGGCATGGATGTTCAGTAGATGGTGCTCTACAAAAGTTATGTTTTTCGTGTCGATCGGAAATTCAACAT
>JAOXYJ010259444.1:0-10020 GCA_028566555.1 Lithophaga nigra | reverse complement strand
TCTTAATTGACAAGGACTGCCATTTTCCGGTCGAAAATCTGCTGTTCTCTCCGGATAATTCGGCTTCCTTCTAGTTTTTTTCTACGCCACGATACAGCTGAAAAATCGCTAAACGTGGCATAAAACATTTACAAGCAAACTAATAGAATATAAATAATTGAAATCAAATAAGTAGTACTAATTCGTTTTCAACCAAATCGCACAGGAAATTTGTATTTTGCCCTTACATTTCGATACATTTTCAATACAGTAACTTGTTATTTGCATGGTTGACATTTTCCACCATATTTTACGGATAAACGGAACTAAAGAGTATCAACAGTACTTTCCAGAAGATGATAAAAACTGGTATGAATTACCTTTTCGTGAGTTAGCACTTCTCCAAATCCCCATTTTATAACTGCTTCGTCTACTTTCGTCCCATATAAGGGAATAAGATGTAGAAATTTCTCATAAAATGAAACAGCTTCCCCTACATTAAGGAGATATAAGCATGTATAAATATATTAATAGAACATATATTTGCTGGTTTTCTATTCAATATGACAACGTATCCTTCCGGAAGTAATCCGGAGCAATATAGAGGACTCCATCGAAAGATAAAGAAAACAGAAAAAGAGCAACCATTTCATTAAAATTTTACTGAAAATGCCAAAAATTGCCAATAAAACTCTTTACGGAAAAAATCAAAATATATACTTACGACCAAAACTAGTAACCTATGTACAATTTTTGCTCGCCTCAAGCAAAAACCTGAAACTCTGTCATTGTATATGTATTTGAAAAGGGATGGAATCGAGAATAATAGGCAAAATATGCAGGATCAAAACTTAAATAATTAATTCCAAAGTTCTGATTTGAAGATAGTGATAGTCCGATGGGAATTTATATTACAAAACTCAACTTACGCAGAAAGCAACCAATGATGTGTACGCAGACAAACTCTCACTAATAAGATCGACTTAAAAATATGGTAAAACTTCTCTAGACAAATACATATTTCCGACCAAACAATGACAACTTACCTCCCATAAAGTTGTGGAGTAAATCGGATGATGACGTAACAATATCAATGAAAACTCGAAAGGTATCGCCAGTTGCGAAACTAATTTCATCGAGAAGTTTCTGGAGGTTTGAATACTCGTGACTAAATAGTTCGAGAGCTTCTACGTACTCGGTGCTACTCATGCGTGAACTAATATCTTTCATAACAGCAGCATATGCTTTGCAAAATCGCTTCCTTACTCCTGCAAATGATAATATAAAAAGATGAATAGTAATTACAAACCCGTTGATGACGCATGCTTATTACACTTTCTAAAACCGACGCAGTACAATTGGTTTTATTCCCTAAGAAAAGATGTTAGATCATGGTGCCAGTTCGTTCCTATGCCATACATTTGTTGGTTTAAGTCCTTATACTGTTTTAGGAGATTTTGACTGCGTTCACACTAGGATTTAAACAAATTTCAAATTAGTATAAGCTGATTTTTAAAACTGAAATAAATACTTACTGACGGATACAAGTATTCTTTTGATATTAGGTTTGGTGTATAAAAACACGAAGATAAATATTGATTTTATTGGCATGCCAAACGAAACACGTATAAAGCCTTGTTCTCACAACAAGCTTCACATGACAAGTGTAAACGCGGCCTATGATGTAACGCAATGGAAAAAGAATTCAGTGTAGATGTTAATATTTCTTGTTATATGGTCGATTGATTTTTTTTTAATTTTCTTCAGCAAGAGGTTCTTCTCTACCAAGTTCTTTTGATAATTTTATACTTGGTGAAAAGTAACTCTATGAAGTATGCATTAAATACCCACGAAATTCTGCTCCAATGATTTTTTATCGCGTATATCAGATTTTCATATCTCACAAAGCAACTGGTAAAATGGACGTCATTTCATTAGGCAGCGGGGAATAGAAGAAGTGATTATTACGTGCATTTTTGTTTTTTTATGTGTGGCACTGTTTGATGAAATTTAGTTTCGTAAAATACCACAGCAATTGTGTACTAATAACACAAAGTATTGCTATTTTTAAAACGTATTTTATTTATTTTATTGGACGAGCTAGAATTAACAGAATAAACATCTAATCATAGACTATCAACTGTTGCTGTTAACGTTAAAATGAAAATCTATTGGATGTTTGAGATCATTCGGGGTGGGTGTGCGTATCAGATATGATTACGGACATTTTCTCTGCATCGTATTCCTTTCTCCTTAACCATTCTGCGACATTACTGGTTTTATACACAGAACTTCTCATCCTATAATTGCTATTTTGGTTATAGTTATTGTCCTTTTTATAGCAGAAATGTTTTAACAGCATAAATCCAAATTTACCCTGCTGTTATTATATAAATCTGAAATCTTATTCAAAAGATGTTTTGCTTTTAAACAGACACAGACAGAGAGACAGACACGTACGCACATAATTAAAGAGTTATATGGTGAGTGTATTTAAGACATTAACATTACTTGCCAGCAATGTCTTTGATAACTAGATACATCTTAATGCAGTCTCTCAAAATTCCGTGAATATTAAATCTCTGTTGGTTGGCTGATTCTACAGACAAAATGTGATGATGTCGTAGATTGTTAAGTGATGTTGTGCTAATGCTGTAGTCACCTTTACCTGGGTACAGAAAGAATAAAAATCGTGTATTTCTGTATATTGAACTATATGTATTCATATACAAATTATTATTATTCATTCAAATCATATTGCCTTTTATCCAGATATACAGATAGGAGTGTAAGGACCAATTTTGTCCTCAAATTTCAACAAATATACTGAAATGATGAACGAATTTCACTAGGATAATAAATATTGTATGAGAAAAAACTTTATACCCACAGTACTCTATCTATCTGTCTATCTATCTATCTATCTATCCTTTTTTTCTGAAGCAATATTTCTTATATATCATTAATGTGTTGACACGCAAAATGTATTTGAATCATACGCACAATGTTCATAAATTCATGATCAAGTATCCCGTTTAAATTTTATATGGAGACCTACATGTATAAGGAAGTTATTTTTTTATATTTCCGATCCTACCAATTGACATATTGTTAACTTGTTCTCGTCCTGAATATAAATGAAAGATATGCCGCTGGAAGTTAAATAAACAACAATCAGTCATATATTTCAACACCAGCTCAAGTATTTACAATAAAGGAAAATGTAATATACAGAAAGAATACGAAAGTAGTTAAGAAATGTGGCCAAATCGAAATACGTATTTAGTGATTGCGCGAAAAAGCAATGAATGTTCCAGAACTTCGTGTAGATATTGTGTCCAAACCGTAAAACATACCCATAATCTCTATTGCCTGTTGTTGGTGGAATGATCCTGGTATATACTGTAATTCAGCAAGACGATCCCGCAGTTCAGGAGCAAGGCGCTTCACTAGAGATCCATAGTTAAAATCTAAAGGAAAAATAAATTTTACCAGATTACAGATTATATACAGTAATGAACTGGCGAAAGTTATACAATAGGTAGCAAACAATTGACAGCCTGTTTTGACTCCTAGCTGGCTATCGTTGAAAGCTTTGCGGTCAATGATAGAAAGCTTTTGGTCAGCTCAAAATAATTTTGCCACCGAACATAGCTAGCGACTGTTGAACACAAGAACGCTTTTGTTTACCTCTCGTCAACATTTTATCTGACGGGTAAATATACATGTAGTTTGAGGACGTGTGAAATATAGATGTACAAAAAATTAAGGAAATCAATTTAATGCTGCATTATGAAGAATGAAGATATAATTTGGATTATTGTTTAACTTGAAATTTTATAAGGTATGTGTATGATTTTAATTATTGATTTAAGAATGACTTTCTATCACATCTAATAATTGATAAAATGCAAATAAAAATGAAAGAAAAATAAATTAAATAAACCGCCTTATAATTCCTGTCATTATTACGGATGTCCGTAAAAATATGAATACATGTATGTATTCCATTCTTTTATTCAAACGTCTCGGTGTGAGAACTTGCGAAAAGTAAGCATAAATAACAGTGCTAAAGAGATGAGATGTTTATTGTGTTAATTTTTCCATCACTTGATAACTGACAATCGGTCAAATTGATGTTGTGTATTTCAAGAGTGAGTGATCATGCCAGTATGTCACACCTGGAAATTTTTGAGGTATTTACATCTACCTGGAAACAGAGTGGGAAATTCTATTCAAGCATGCACATTTAAACCACAAAGCGTGGACACACAATTACGTAAATGTATACCCATAAAATATAAACTCAGAAATATAATAAAACAATAGTTATTATTTTCAACGTTGTTCTTTTAAAATAACGAGCAATCCTATGAGTGCTGCTTTCTTCAGCAGCTATCTAGTGTTCAACGATAGCTAGCAAGTGATCAACGCGTTGACAGCCTACGGCTTTCAAAAAAGCTGGCGAGCGATCAAAATGGGCTGTCAAATTGACCATTAGCTAGCTATAGTTGCTGGCTATTTGACCACTAGCTACATGTAGCTATTCTAGCCAGCTATTTGACAGCCTGACGTGTAACTTTCGCAAGGCCGTTACTTTAGACGTATTTTTGTTCCATATCTTTTGTTTTAAATATATCTTTTAACAGCCCAAATTCATTTCGCTATTCCTGGTTTACTACGAAACAAATTAACCTTTCACTACCTAAAAAAATTCTACTATCTTGCTATACTTAGAGATAAGAACAATTACCATCGAAAAAATGATACGATTCACTGTATGTTGATGTGTAAAATTCAAATGACGTTTCTTAGAATGTTGTTATAACAATGTTGTTATACATGTACATGTATCAAGCATGCTATATATGGTTCTAAATATGATGCACAGATGCCCATACCTTTGTATTCGTATAGAAGACACTGATACAGACATAAATATACAGCAATAAGACTAACCTACACGGTCAACTGCTGGATAGAACTCGGAGCTTAAAGCTTGTATCCTTGAATATAGAAGGAACTCTGTAATATCTTCCAAACTGTTATCTTTCAGTTCTGCACCTGTTAACATGAAATTAATGCCGTCTAGTAAAATTTGATCCACCCATTGAATCTCAATTTTTGAAATACTTTTCTACAAACATGATAAATACATCGATCGTCTGCGAATATCACAGACTGCAGTAGCCATTTAAACTTCGCGGTTGCAGATAAACCGACCATTTATGTGAGCCATCATTCATTTAATGGTGTAAATATTCTAAACCAAATGTGTCTTCGCTGTTTTGGGGTATCCAAAAGGCAATAAATTGTCCATGGCAATTGCCATTTAGCATTTCAGTTACATGTATTATCCTCTTCCTGTTTTAATTATGATCGCTACCGGCGTCTTACTTATGCAATGACTGTTTTACTTTTACCCACAGAAACATACAAGGTAAATAAACAGGAATACTCAATTCATTTTTTAATCGTTAATGGCTGACTGCTACGAGAATCCAGAATTTTTCACTTATAATGTGTCATTTGGTTAGTTTAACAGGTAGAATACATACAATAAAACGGTAAAAATTAAAGAAAGGCTTCCCAACATGACTAGACAACAAAAGAGGAAAAGAAACTGTGCAGAATAAGCAAAGCCAGGCAAACCAAACATTTATTCAAAACCATATTCCACACATTAGCTTTTCGTTAATCCTCTTTGCGAAAACAATCGTAGCATTTCTAGAAATGATCCGGAAAATCAATCCGAACATGACTTTGTAATTTTCTGACTAGCCATTCAATCTCTCCAAACCTAGTCGGTTGAACAGTCGATAAGCCATACGATGAATGATTGTTGCATGGTTTTTCTCGCCATTCTTAGTCGGATAACGTTTCTCTGTATTTTTGATTGAAATTGTTTGAGAAATAAATTATCTCGCGATAATTCTCATGAATTATGTCTGAGATTTCTATAGTCTTAATCAACGTCAGGACTGCATGAGGAATTTAATTATCCGGAATAAAGAAATACCGTAATCAACCGGACACAGTTACAAATTTGTATACACATAGAACCAAAAGAACTTGGACACTACATATTCCAATGCAAATCATTGGTTATGATAGATGTAGCAAGCAACTTCTGCTGTGCATACAGCTGCCGAAGCGAAATTCCAATACTCCAGCAGACTACCAAAAGCAGGAATTCTAAACGTTGTTTTATATTAATAGTAGTGTTCTCTTTTGTTTTGATCAAAAATAAAATAAATAATAGTCCGTAAAGAGCTACTTGACAATGAAGCTTATTTAGCTGTTCAAGGAAATACTACCAGTAATTCTAATGATCGCAATGCACCAAGGGATATCCATATGGGTGAGGAGGCGTTCTGGGATTCCAAATTCCTATTAGCTGATTTAAGAATTGTACCATCGTAATCTATTGCCAATGCTCATGACGTCTTTGTACCATAGCCAACGTTACGCAGGAGGTTGTCCTACATATCTACTTACAGTTTTTATGGAATAAAATTGACTTTTCGTAATTTTTACTGTTGGATCATAATTGATTGTCGTTTAAATTTTTTTGTGTCTCAGCTGGCCGCAGACATGTTTCATTGGCATGGATTTGACCAACACCTTCCTGATTTACGGATTTGATTTACTGTACTTGAACATTGAGATAACATGACTAGTGATGAGATTCGTACTTTGTCCACACAACAGATCTCATTCCTGTTGAGGGAGCTCATATGACTCCTACTCTCTTTAACATTTGACTTCTTTTTACTATATATATATAACTTCTTCATAAAATAAGATATGTAGAGAACGGACATATTAAGCTGACTGGTACGGAAGTCCATTTAGGACCTATCAAAAAACAATTTTGAAATCATGCAAGATCTCGGATTATAAATTCTGTTTATATATCTCTAAATTCGAGATCTCTAACTGTAACTCGTAATCACGTTTCTGAAATTCGTTATCTCCAATTGTAATTGGAGATTTTCAATTATAGTTGGTTATCACGGATTCTGCTTTTCGAGACCTCGAATCATGAATTCTTCATCTAAAATTCGAGATATATAATTATAATTCGAGATTTCAAATAATTCGTGAAATTCCTGATCTCGAATTTAAGCAATCCGTGATCACAAACTATAATTCGAGATCTTTAGTTATGGTATTGGTGATGACGAATTATAATCGGAAATCTCAAATTATATTGGAGATCTTGAATTCTATTCGGGATTGTGAATTATAATTCGAGATCTCGAACTGCGGAATGGTACATGGATAACGAAACGGGTAACATTATTAAAAAAAATACCTTCAGGGCCGGTTGTGACAAAAGCAAAGATATGTATATATATGTTCATAAGTACCATTTTATGCGGTAACTTCTTGTTGCTCATTTTAGATACAACCCTTTTCAATAATTCTGTGACAACTGTCAATTTACGAGAACTTAATAATGCGCGTTTTATACGCAGTATTTTTTCAATACATCTGAGACATTTCGATTCACTTATTTTTCATAATTGTGAATTTTTTACGCTAGAATGGCTAATTATTGGTATTTCAAAAGACACACAATCGTATATTTTTTCATGTAAATATTTCCGCGTAGGATCCTAATCGGTCGAGGTATATCATGTAAACGTTATACAAAAATAATAAAGAATGCAACGAGGAAGTAATGTGTTTATTCAATTGAAATTCTTCAGGACAATTCAATTGTACCTAAGACGGGTTAAAGAAAAATTGTAATTGTTTGTTTATGAAATCAAAATTATATTTAATAGAGTATTTTGTTGCGAAAAAAGGCAAGTCAGCAATGCTGGATGAACAACACGCAATTTAGAAAGGTAAAAAAGTCTCATGAATACTTGTTACCGTCAATACAAATATGTATTCAAAGAAGAGGTATTGGAGTCAAAATATGTTAGTTCATTGAAAGGAAGTAGAAAACGTTAAGGGGAGGGAATGGCACTTTTGCTTATATTTGAGATATAGATTTGGCATTGAAGAATCTTTTTACAAAAGCTAAGAGTACCCTCTTTCATTTGTAACTGGTCTTATATTTGTATGAAAAAAAAAACAGTAGATACCAAGAACAGATCAAAACTCAGGGATCAGACTAAGTGAAATCTTAAAGAATATATCGGCAATAGAATACCGAAGAACAACTTCAGAAAGGCAGAATCTGTAGACAAGTCAAAATTGGGAAGACAGAAACGGAAAAACCACAAAAACGACAATAAGACAATATCAAACCAAAGAAAAAATAAACAGAAGAAAAAGAAAACATGAACAAGACGATACAAAAACCAAAGCACTTACAAAACAGGGGGTGACATCAGGTGCTTTAGAAGGGTAAGTTCGTCCTGCTCAGTCGATGGAGAGAGAGAGAGAGAGAGACCAGGTCCATCTGCAGGCTAAGCATCTTCTGCTATGCTACCCGACGTGTGATTTCATGTCACGTCTAGTGATAATCAGAGCTGGCTTATGCACGACTTAATGATAACATCAACATTCGTCGGCCCTGTTAAGGCACCTTCGTGAAAAGTTGCAATTATGGACCATGTAAAGAATTAAAGCCGATGGCGACAGTTCTTATTTTATGCTTAAGATGTCCTGTCTCAGTGATAAGCGCTAAGAAAATTCATAATGTTTTCTTGAAGCACTATTAATACAAGCAGTGCATAATCTAATTTAAAAGGTAGTACAATAAAAATTTTCTCGAAATCTTCACCCTTTCAATTTCAGTCATGAGTGTCCCATGGTAACTGTTATAATGAGTTTTCAGTCGTTTTACAACAGCGGAATGGAAATGAAAAATTAGTTGCTGTACATACCGACCATAATTAATGCAAGTGGTAATCCCAGGCAAAGTTCTGCAACTTTCTGAAGATCCGCCTCTCTGTCGGTCATGAAATGTCGTAACAATTCGCATGATTCAGACAAAGTCAAAGGTTTTATTTCTGTTGAAAAGGTTTTGTCACTAAAGCTGGTAGTTAAAACAGAAGTCACAATGATAATACGGACGTTATTTGTTCCATTTACCAATTGCTCGCAAAATTTCCAGAAGTTATCTGTACATGAATTACATGTAGGTTCTTCGAAAATATGTTCACAGTTATCAATTACAATTGTAAA
This sequence comes from Lithophaga nigra, assembly GCA_028566555.1. Classification (NCBI taxonomy): domain Eukaryota; kingdom Metazoa; phylum Mollusca; class Bivalvia; order Mytilida; family Mytilidae; genus Lithophaga; species Lithophaga nigra. Next base: position 894 of record JAOXYJ010259444.1, on the reverse strand, counting down.
CTGACTATCTCTCCTGTTCCTGAAAGCCTGTACAAAGTGAATAACATTTGCATTCCAACCGCCATTCTGTATCATGCTAACCCGAAGTACAGCTGTGAGTCGTAGGAAGATTATATCCTGCAGATTTTTATCATCCAGACTTATTTGTATTTCCTCAAAGTTGGGTACATTGTTGGTTCTTCTCTTAATAAATTCAGAAATCGTTCGTGTCTTTCCAATTGATTTTAGTCCATGAACAACAATTATTTTACTGACATTAAATTGATCATCAAGTTGTGAAAGAAAATCTTCACGCCCTACAAATGGAATCTCCATGTTAAGTTTATATGTAATTGATACATTGGTTTATGCATGTATAAAAAGCAACTTAGTACTTACCCAGTTTATAAATAGTCACTTTTATTATATTTGAGGTAACAGACCCGTATTAAGTTTTTCTAAATTATAAAGACCTTTTGTTATTCAGGTATATTAGTTAACCTGAAGAAATTCTTTTTAAAGAGAATAAGTGGGAGGTGCTAGATTCGACCACTATTTTACATATATCTTCATCAACAGTATTTTTTCACTTATATTCATAGCAATCTATGATACCAAATTTGAATTAAATTGATTAGTAAATCTATTGGAAAGTACGGCAATTTTACTTCCGCTATTGTAACATTCCTGAAATAGTTTTTTTTTCAATTTTATCACGACTGTTTTTATTTCATTTTTACGGAAGCGTATTAGGGACATAGTTTTTAAGAGTTCTTTTAAAGCCCCGAGCACAACTGATGAGAGATTATTTTTCGAAATGCGCATATTGTGCAATAAATTCGGTATCATAAGATGTTTTTAAATTCAAATTTCGACTTTTTGAAACTTGAAATTTTAACTTTAAAGTAAATATTT
>JAOXYJ010259334.1:0-10021 GCA_028566555.1 Lithophaga nigra | reverse complement strand
TTTCATATCTGGCCACATAAAAAAGAAAAAGCAAAAAGTGTTTTGCAACCTTTAAGGAAGAATCAGATTCCATTGAGGTGTTGAAAGCATAAATCACACATTTAGATTAGAATCTGTTCCCATTCAATTATTGACGCTTTAAAACATTTGTCGCCTGATAAGTAATTGCTAAAGCCAAACAATGAAAGTTGTGGGTGTCATCACAAGCAATGAATAAAGAGCAGTCATTCATCTTTTTTATTGAATTAATGCTATGTCTTTAATGGGAAGACTTACAATGTCGAAAAACCAAACTGTAACACAAACAATCGTGTATGGTTATAATAGCAATCATTCTTAAGGACCGAGGAAATTGTTCATTTGTCTAATATGAGATGTTAATGAGCCACTTCCCATATTTAATTAAATACAGAAATGGTTCGCTGTGACACCATTAAAACCATATTGCTTCATATTAATTGAAGTAAGACGGATATCAGTTATGCGATTGTGCCCCATCCTTTTGTAGACTGGTCGACATATAACCATCATGATATCCAGAACATTAACATCTTACTCAATGTGTGTGGGCAGTTTGTGGAACAATAGTAATTGCTTAACATTAAAAATATTTTTGCCTTTTATTATCACTGTTTAAATGTTTGGAAAGCAGGAAACCCTTAAGAAGTCCTACTCAAAGTGTCATTTGATGGAATTGTCAGAACGTACTTTCCCTTTATGGATTTATAAAAACAGAAAGAAGGAAACACGTCAGGAATTCGTATTACGGAATACTATTTATTTTGTAAAAACTGTCATTTGTTATTTCCAACCAGATTCAAAATTTCTTTCAGAGTCATCGGTTATTTTTTCTAAAAAAAAATTGAATTGTCCTAGTTCTCGTGATATATAGCGTTATTTTGATCTCGTTGACGTCAACCATCACTTTCAACTGTGAGGTAAACTTCCTTGGAAAGATTTCTTCCAAATTTATAACATTAAAGCCAGTATGAAATCAGAAGCCCGACGTCCATCAACTGTTTTGACTTGTTGAAAGATCCAAACATTATATTGGATATAACAAACCAAAAGTATTACATTGATGCAGTTCTTTCAAGTTTGTTTTAAGGTAGTTCCGAATGTCAGGGTCTTAATGGACACTTTTCATAAATGGCAGGTACAACTGGATATAGTTAACTATAGGCTTAAAGGGATGATTGTGAAGACAGCAGAATATGTAATACATTTCAGAAAACCGAAGGAGACCGAAAATAAAAAAGAGCAGTTTATATTCAAAGAAAAAATACTCAAAATTTTGAAATCACAAATCCTTCGCAAAATCGAAAATGGGTTCAGATCCATCGGTAGACTTTCAGACAGTGTTTCCATTGGCGATCGAAATCAGCTATTGAACGTTATCTATTTAAAGTTTTGAATGACATACTTAAAAAATCTTCGTCTTAATACACTGTACTATTTCAAAGTATTCTTTAGAGGCATGATGCAATACTTTTTATATGTGTTTACATTACTGTATAAAATCCACGGGATCCGAAATCCAAGATGGTTGTCAAAGAACGTGATAGGTTAAAAAAGCTCCACGTCTGACACCACATGAGTCAATTGATGGACCATTAGCCAGAAATGGCAAGTCTTCTCATAAATCCTTTTTTTTCAGTATTGAACTAAATTCCTAGATGCAAACCATGGTCATTCGATAATTTTAAACGGCTAACTTTTTTCAAATCTTGTCAGAAACAATGGCCATAAGGAAACAAAACTTGACTGTAATGCTTATAGTGAAGGCAGTTGGAAATCCAAGATAGGGCGACGTCAAGAACGTTAAACCTTATTTGCTGAATGGTATTAACGACTGCTACGCAAACTGACGTTAGTCGAAATATTTAATATTCTGAAAGTTCAGATAGCCAGTATGGGCACATTGTTTATTATGGAATTGCTGTGTCGGAATTGGTACCAAACATGTTTTCCCTATCACAGTATTACATATCATAGAGGTGCCATGTGTGGATTAGGATACGCTCAATTGATGAAACACCAGATTTTAACTGAAGTAGTAAAGTAGCCATTTGCTTTTCTTAATAAAATCTGCGAAAAATTATACGACCAAAGTTTTTGTCAGTAAGGGATCAGGGAGGTGAATAAAAAGTCCAAGATAGTTTATTCATTATTTTATGTAGGTCATTGATGAAACTTTTCGCCATGAAAAAAGAACTTCTGTAGTAGATTCTATCTCTAACAAGCATATATCAAGGTTACATATTGCACTGGTACGAGCACACATCAAAGAACGTTATGTTGTATTTTACAGGGGTATGTAAAGGCAGATTTGATACAATATTTGATTGGGTGAGGAAAACTCCTAATAATCAGTTGATATACAATTCCTATTTCTTCCGACATAACCAGTATTGGATGTACGAGAACCATGCAAATCGTACACGATATGGCGACCCGCTGTATATTGCTCTTGAATGGAAAGGAGTTCCGGATAATATAGATGGATATCTTCATATCTGGTACTTTGCAGGAACAAAGATAACAGACGACACATACTTTTTAAAAGGTAGTATACATTAGTATTTCATTTTCTCATCTTTTGAAATTTTCACATATCACGACCAGTGTTAGAAAATTTTTCTCATCACATGTGACTATTTTTGGTCTCGGCGTTTCATTGGCTAAAAAGACATTGTGACGTCACCATATATTGCTGTTCATATTTTTTTGTCATTGTGACGCAATGAAAAAAGGCGATCATCTCCGATGACGTCATGTTCAAAAATCACAATTTCTGTGTAATTGGCCAAAATGTCCCCGATCTATTCATTTATTAATGATTATTTAGAGAAATAAAATCTCGTATTGTCAACAGTTTATTACCATATTTCTCCACTCTCAATCGTTAAATTTCGAGGATTTAACAATCTCGAGAGGAGAAATACAACAATAAACTACTAACAACGTAAGATTCGACGTATTTCACATGTCTTAATCCCCGAAAAATTATGTATTAAAGCTACTTGAAAACCAACAATTCTACATTTTACGTCAAGCTAAAATCTACAAAAATTTGTCATAATGGGTAATGAAACAAAGAATCCTTGGGACAATACATCATTGACTGGAACTGCTGTTAGGTTGCAGGGTTAAAAGATAATAATGAGATCTTAAGTCGCTCTTTAATATTTTGAATCGAATGGGACAAAAAAGAAATATAATAGAACTCCAATACAATGAAAAAGCACATCAAAACTAGCTTATTTAGCAAAAAGCTTATTTTTCATCACGGTTTGAAAAATCAAATTGCGTTGGTATGCAGAAAAAATTTCTCTTTATTGTTTTCTTTCTTTAATTTTGGGCATAAATGTTTACCTGCTTTCGATTGCCGTGATACTTGGGTGAATTATTTACTAAAAGTTTGTTCCTTAGCAGTTATTTGTCAAAATCTAAGAATGAGTGTCAATAAGCGTTTTAAATAGCACATATTGGTTGCTATTGCCAGACTAATTATATTTGAACATTCCATGACAGCTAAGAAGCATGACAATTGATGTCGTTGCTGGTCCTCCATTGACTCGTACAGATCGGAAGTATTACAGAAACTATGAACCGATTAAATTTTCTGTTAGTTTCAGTTTGAAGTGATTTATTGCAAAAGTATCACCAGAAATAAGGCATCGTACTGTATTGAATCTCGTCAGACTTAGGACGTGATGAGTGTAACAGTCTCCTGGCATTGTGATATTTGATCAAATCCCAATGACTGATAAAAATTTATAACCGAACTTTTTATACGTGATAACAATTTTATAATGTGTTGCACTGATCACTTCTTCATTTTACAACCTATTGTTTGGTATTGCATTCTTGTTAGCGCACCTACAAATAAACACCTTACTTTAAAGGGCATGCTGTAAATCTATTTTCGAGAAAGCAAAATCATGTATATTTACTTATTCTTTTACAAAGTGTTATATTTAGGTCAAAATGAAGTGACTTAAAGCTATTATATTACATTGCAGATATGCTTCGACTGTGCTACACTGAATATATGAAGTAATATTTGTAAAATAAATAACCCTACCTAGAAAATACATGGCTTTCTTACACACTCTTGTACTCAGGCTCAAAGATAAACCCCGCTTCATGTGTTAAGGTCACCAGACACCTGCCCAAGGTCGGGGGTTTCACCGAGTCAGCTGGTTATCTGTTCAGTTCTCCTCCCCCAGTAAGTCTGGTAGTCACGAGATAGTTGAATAATTGCTGAAAGTGACGATTAACCCCCAACAACAAACCAACCATCAAAGATAAACTATGAGAATATTGATCCACTCTTTAAATCGCGCATTTTGATTGGCATACTTTGAATACTATTGCAAAACTATATAAGAAAGCTACACTCTTCTCAAACTGTGAGAAATTATATTACTTACTAGTCGATGCTAATTCGCTCCCTATATCCCTGCAGAAAACATTGGTTGATACAGCTGAAAAAAGTCTCATCGTGGCTATTAACATAAACACATATTATCCTATTGTGTGGGTGTAAACGTTCTAGTAGTTTAAGATGGACTTAAAGTTAGAATGCTTTGCTCTTCCACCGTCTCAATAAAGTTGCATTCCATTAACGATATCTGGTATATACATATTGTACAGTGAAACATATTACGCTTAAATTTGTTTTACTTTAAGTATTTATATTTTTTCAGGCGAGTATTATTATCAGTATAACAGTGAGGAAGATAAAGTTTACGATGGTGGGACTGGAAAGATCAGAGAAAAATTTGGACCAAAGAAAGGTCAAGTGGAAAGCGTTCCGGATAATTTAGATACCGCCTATTTCGATATGAGAGACAGGAATATTTACTTCTTCAAAGGAGATACAGTATGTTTATAGTATAGCAAAACAGTTTGTCAGATAAATGTATTGACCAATATAAATAGACAAATGCACCTAAAATTATTTTATTCTGTATTGGTATTCATGTTGTCTGGTACTTAGTTCTATATGTTTTGTTTTTCTACTCTATTAAAGTGTTTAATCGGTTAGTGGTATTCTGTTGTCGCTAATTTATTTGTATGCTGCCTGTTTGGAACAGAAGTATGTTTAAAGGCCGAGACTTTCGACGCTGACACAGAGTTAATTTTATTCTCTATTTGGATATGACTGTGTGTCTTTTTTTTGCATATTATAAGGAAAAGCAAGGACCCGTTGGCAAAACTGCGTAAGAATTATCTATCATGACAGTTTTAAACTATCTAAATCAGCCTTCTTTCGCTTAGATTCTTTTTTTTTATTTTTCTTTTGAGTATCTTTTTTCTTTTTAAGTATTATTTCATCTCTCATCTCCCATGATAAACTATATTGTAAATTCGTTTTTCATTTAAAAACTATGACTCGTTTTTGTAGTAATCTTGACTCCTTATTTTCTCGAAATGAATCGTCAGTATATGAAATAGTCTGTTCACTACAATATGGAAAGCGCAATTGCAATGTTAGTTATAACCAAATCTCGTTGACTGCAGTCATTGCCATTTTGCAACAGGTTATTTTTCAATAAATCGATAGATTTCTTAAGATGGTCTTATCAGGCTGTAAAATGTTGAAATAGTAAACATTTGATATAGGATTACGTGTCTGTATGTACAACGTCTTAAAAGAAACTGATACAGGCACTTCGTTCTATAGTCTCATTTAATCATTAAGATTTTGGTTTCGCTTTCCTTTGAAGATTGTTTAAGTGTAATCCATTTATTTGTAGTATTCGAAAAATTTCTTTGAAAACCTGACAGACAAATTTTAAAGTAATACTATGTATTTAATAATGGGAAAGTAAAGTGATTGTAATCATCGTTTATAGCGAAGGTATTTACGTATAGAACCTTCTAAAACCATTTGACGAAGACATGGCGCTTTGGTGTATGTTCATACCAGGGCTGTTAGGGTATTTGTCAATATACAGCCATTAAGTTTATTTTCCATTCTTTGTCAATACATGGAGTTTGGTACATTGTCCAAATTCAGAATATTATATGTGATTTTGTCAGGCAGGTACATTTGTATATGGCTTAATATCAATCACCATTAGATTTTTGACGAGTATGGGTTTGTAGGCTGAAAGAGTATGCTAATCACCAATTATATGTTAAAGGATCAAGAGTTAATGTGGTCTTTAGACAGGGGTGATAATTTATTATCTGATGTTTCAAATGCATGAGGTTAGGTTAATAGACTTAGGTTGATAGTCAATTATCACACTTAGAAGAAGTCAATAGACTTAGGCTGATAGTTAATTATCACACTTCGAAGAAATAATCAACTATAAGGCTATTCATGAAATTGAAACCAGAGTGATAGACTTAGGTTATAGTGATTAGACTGTTTGAATATATCAGACAGATGACAGACTTCACAGTTTGTAAACCGATGCTACCAATGCATGTTTGTCAATATTTTAGACTACGCTTATATATTCTTAAAAAAGATCTTTTAAAGATAAGAATTTTTGTTTTCTTAACATTAAATGCATCAGAGTTTATTCTTTCTAATTTTAGGTATACGTGTATGATCCAACTGATTTAGACGAAGAAACACGCGGTTGCTGCTTGCGGATAAGGAAAATCTGGGAGGAATTTCCATCTCTGGAAGGTGAAAACCCTATACCAGGTGATTTGGACTCTGTCTATTATTCTTATAATGACACTACAGTGTATTTTATCAAGGGAGAGGATGTCTGGAAAAACGAACTGTTCCATCCGAGGCAAAAACAAATCAGAAATGGACTGAAATATTTTGGAAAATGGTACGATCACTGGTATGATATATGTGACGTCAGACCAACGTTTGGACAATTTGAGATCCCTTCGTATAGTCAGGTGTGAAGATTATTATTAAATGTCAAGGTCATTCCAAAGAACATGTTGTATATCTATCAACATTTTACGTGTCAGCTTCGATAGTGGGAAAGACATGGCTTGCTTGTAATACAAGTCGCTTCTTTGTGATTATATAACCACAACTGACATGAAGCGTTGTTTCTGAAGATATTCGGAGACAACTCGTGACTGATGAGTGTTTGTGGGTGTTCATAACAAACATTAATTACAGGAAGAACTCCTAAGTACAAGAAAAGTGATTGGACCAATTTGAATCACTGAACAATTTTGACGAAACTGTATAGTGCCCTGTTCATAAGGATACTGAAACATTCCCTACGTTCAAAATGTCTTTTATCCTTTTTTTGTCTATATTACAAAATGCTTATGTGATTTTGTGACAACATTTCATGCGGTAAAACTGTGATAGCCTTTATATCGATTAAATATTTATATGCATTTTATGTCATTTTCCAACATTCTTAAATTGTTGTAATTACTGTTGTTTATAAAATGTTATCATATCATTAGACTTTTACAAGGCAAGATGTACAGCTATTCGTTATAGATGTCTTGACAATAGATTTCCTTGTATGTATCATATGTCCTTAATTTAGACCATGCATTCATGAGGCATAGTTGTATAATAAGGAACAGAGTTAACAAATTGACAGGCTTGATTAGATAAAGTGAAAAGGACAAAAACAGTTCAGAGAAATTTGTTCTTTAAATTGAATTAAAAATTATTGCATATGAAGTCACATTGGTGTAGTTTGCAATGCATTTTGAATTTGATATGTTAAGACTGTTACGTTTATGTTTTGTGTTTATTTTATTTACTTTCTTTTGGATAACTATACCCCTACGAGGTGGGGGATTGTTTTATCTCTATGACCCCTCTGTTTCAATGTCCAGTGGAATATCTTATTGTCTAACTAGGGCATTCATTTCTTATCCGATTTTCCTGCAGTGTGTATGGTTTGTGGCTTGTACTAATGCTCAGGTAGAAATAAACTTTTGGCGTTTCGACTTCCAATGACAACCAATTTCTAACGGTCTTACTTCGGACGACTTCAGCTTGGCGTGGGTGAATGTGGGCTGTCCTTTGTTTTTCGCAAAAAATGTTTCAGAATGATGCTAAGCAAAACATGTTTGTTCAGTATGTAAGCCGTAATATTAATAACGACTCGTTTTCTTTTTGTTTTCTATTTTTATGCTCAATCTTTGGAGTCAAAATAAACTAGCGTTTAGAAAAAGTAGAGATATGGTGTGAATACCTATAAAAATATTTTTTTGAATCAGAACGTCAGATGTACAGTTTTTTGATTTGGTTCTTTTCATTTTAAAGTTGCTCCAATTATGTTATTAGATTGACTTGAAAGTATATTCGTTAGTTAAGCACTTGGTATGGTCAGACATTATTTAAAGATTGTAAATATATTTATGTAGCATTTAGAAGTTCCTTAGTTCCCGTCCGCTGTAAATATTAAGTTATTTACCAGAATGTGCAATATCTCATAATTCAGCTTCCATTTTGTAAATTATTATTTCATTCATTTTGTTGACTTTCATTGCAAGATATTGTATTATCTTTAATGTTATGTTTGGAGATTATATTTTTTTGTACTTTGTATAATAATTGTGTTTTATTTATATCATTTGTTACGTAAACTTTCATTAAAGTGAGAATCTAGTAACCAGATCATTAAAATTTCACATATCATTATATTAATTGCCAGTATTGCTTCCAACCAGTTGGCGTTTCTGCTAACATCTGTACTTGTCAAAACTGTCAAATTATAATATCAAATATTTAATTACTGCTGCATTCGTAACGTCTGCTGTAAACAAGTGTTTTATATTCGACTTTATTAGATAGATATGTGGAAAATTTCAAATATTTTTCTAAGTATACATGAAATTAGGAACTCCAAACTTCTTCTGTACATTTATTTTAAAAAAGGATAGATACAGGCAACTAACAAAATGATATACTGGCAAACAATAGTTATCTCCCATTGGGAAATTTGATAAGGGAGATACTCAGAGGGAGAAAATAAACACCGGTGAGTTATCGCCCTTCTGCTAAATCTGATATCTTTCTTATCAAACATCATAATTGGAGGTAAGTAATTAATGTTTCTTTCTGGGAAGCTTCTTTGACGCATCATCACTGTCATATGTCATGCCGATGCAGCTTTGTTATCTTGTTAATACAAATAAAAATTTTGTAAAAACACTGATAAGTAACTCTTTTCTATTGTTTTTATTGATTGTGGTTTAAAACCACTTTTAACTATTCAGTTGATTGCAGCAACTAGTTTGCCAATAGAATATTATTGATTGCGGTTTAAACCACTTTTAACTATTCAGTTGATTGCAGCAACTAGTTTGCCAGTAGAAGAGGCTGGCGTGCTCGGGAAGATGGGTTCCAGAAGTAAAGCCTGTTTTCGGTCCATTTTAATTAGAATCTTGTTATACAGTCGTATCAAATAACGTATATTATACAGAAGTATAAATATGTAACAACTTTACAACATATTGAATCCACTGGATATCGGAAGCATCTACCATTAAATATTTATATACGTTTGAAAGTAAACCGAACAGAGTTAGAAGTAGATTTTGCGCTGACAAATTTTTCTTCTTCCGTCGAAGAAATCTGCTGTCTGATAATATTTCAGAAAAGGAATCAGAAATAACTTTGAGATCCTGTTGCTGAACGTAACCCCAGTTTAAAACTTTTAATGGAAGTTCATTTCTCATGACCATCCATGTCACATGTCAACAAACCAGAACTGGAGTGGATAATGAGGAAACAAAGAACTTGAAACATATGTTGTCACAAGAGCGAACACCGAGGTGCAGAAATAGAACCAGCCCCTAGGCCCCACATCCCCCCCGACCATGGGAATAAACCCCTCAGCAAGGGGCACCTGCTGGTAAGCTAGATGTATAAATACATAACCTGTCCATCGAATAGAGATGTAAAGTCAGAGGTCCCGTGTAATAGAGATGTAAAATCAGAGGTTCCGTGTAATAGAGATGTAAAGTCAGAGGTCCAGTGTAAAGTACAAGGAAGCGTAGTATACCGAAATTCCAGATTCATAAATTCGTTTGGAATACACAATATCGAGAAACA
>JAOXYJ010259223.1:0-10023 GCA_028566555.1 Lithophaga nigra | reverse complement strand
TTAATTTTTAAAAATTTTTTTGCACTGTAACGAGACAAGGCCACAGTCAATATTTTTACGCCGTCACTGGAAGGCTACTTGTTCTAGCAATCGTTTAATGTAAATAAACAACTAATTTAGCATCTCGAACTGAACTTTAAGCGAATGATAGTGATAACTTGTTCTGAACGGTAATATCATAAAGCTTGAACTTAGACTAGGAGACATACATATACATGTATTCAATATTTTGTTACAAACGGAGATCAAAATGTTGGATCAGACAATAAGAGGACTACTTCCGAGTCCAAGTTTATCAGTAAATTTTGTAATAAGGGTACGTCCATGTCATTTATTTGGGGGAGGGGGGCTTGGAAGATTTTTTGTGGATCAAATTATTTATTTTCAACTGTTTCGCCGCTAAATTATTTTTTTCGACGAAGCCGAAGAAAAATTATTTATTTCAATATAGGACATAACATGAGTGCGGACGGAGGGAAACTGAAGCAAATAAATTAATTTTCTTCTTCAGTGCGAGGATCAAATTATTTTTTTCCCATGAAAATCAGGATCAAAATATATTTACAAAATCATCCAAGCCTACTCCAGAAAATCAAATGGTCGTCTCCTAGTTCAAAATTTCCTCTAATTATCTCCCCGGGTTTCCTGTGATAATGGAAAATATATTTCATATGTCATTTACAAGCTTCCGTACTATTAAACTGAATAATGTTTCTATTTATAACAAGGATAAATATTTCCTTTTGTGTGTATTACATTTACGACAGGTGAATTCAACCGTGAAAACTATAGTACACATATTCGCATGAGAAAAAAATCAATCATAATTATTTCTCAACTTTTAAACTTTCTCCAATGACAATAAAAAAAAGTGAATAAATCTGTGCATATGGGGAAGATACTATTATTCTCCCCCAGTATCTGGATGGAACACCACTGAGGGTATATCCCGGGAGGGGGGATATATAGACCAATACTCAATACGTATGATGAAGGACATATCTGAATTGTCTGGATTTTTTTCGGGGGGGGGGTGTTAACCAGCTTTACAAGTTTGTATTATACACGTTACAAAAATAGTTGTACATTAGTAAATTTTAGCATTTTAAAACTTTCTAGAATCAGGCGATCTTGGCTGAACATCGGGATATCGAGGCGGTGATAATACATGTACATGATGATGGAGGATGGATGTTTATTGTCCAGCGGGTAATTTTTCGACCTTATTCAGGACGAGAACATATTATGATATGGATATATGAATCCTGCTTTGTACTAGACCAACACTCTGAGTTGGATTTTTATAGTGCCAGCTCACTACAGTCCACAGGAAGACATGTCACCCCCACTCGGACACATTATACTGACGCAGAGTCGACCAATCTTCGCACCTATTCCTTAATGCTGCGTGCTTAGCGGAGAAGCAGAAATATTATTCTTTTCATTTGTTATTTGAAAGTTTACTCGTACTCCAATCTTTGCCTTAACACAAGGATGATTTATGAAGTATACAAGTGAGTAATGGGGGTTAGAAAGGGGTAAATTCCTCATTTTCCCAGCAGATTCTATCATTTCTCCCGTTCCGTTCTCTTACCCTTTCTCTTCTCTCTTCCATTCATCCTCTCGCCCCTTCCTTCGTTACTCTCGTCCTTATTCGTTCTTTTGATAATGGTTTAAGTTTAATTTTGTAATTTAGAATAAAATATGTATACCTATATATAGGTTCCTAATAATAATTCACAGGAATATATTTGTCAAACTTTTCTGACTACTTGCACCTGTCACCGGTCAGACTTTTGACCTTTGGTACTTTGGTGACCTTCCTCTTTGGTATAGTCTTTGGCGAGTACTCAATCCTGATGCCCCCTGCGTAGGTGCTTGGTGATTTTTATTTACAAACATAACACATATACAAAGGTCCAAACAAGTGCATACTGCACAAAGGTGCAGGATAAAAACATATTAACTGTGTCATGAAAGCTTCCATGGGTGGAGCTTTCATTGTTTCCGATAGTCAATTCCATGCAATGACTTTTCTCGGAAAGAATGAGTACTTATAAAAATCATGTCTTGGAATGACGATCATATATATATGACATGATATTGTAGTGTCTAGATGGTCTGTTCAACGGGATTAGGTAGCTTTCAGTTGGTATTGTCACAAATTCGTTAACGATCTTATAGAACGTTAAGCCTTCTCTCTTGTAGTGGTTTCCAGTTTAGTTTATTGAACATGGTAGAAACGCTGAATTCATAATGATAGTCATTAATATAGTGTTATGAACTGGCTGTTTCTGTATTGGCCCTGTATAGATTCGAAGTTAGCTGTATTTGCCCAGGCCGAAAAAATATCAGCGGGGCTAAGCCATCAGTATTACACATGCCGTTTTTGCTGTATTAGGGCTGATTTAATCATGTTATTTAATAATATAGATTATTTTGTGTTTTTCATAATTTGTGGAGAATAGCCACTTTCCATGTACTTGAGATATGTGTCAGTTCTGCTTAACCAGTGCATGAAATTTCACAAACCTTTTATACATCCTTTAGTATTATAGTTATGTACTATTTATCTAATTTGTTCATAATTAACAAAAATTTCCAGAAAAAAAGTTTTTTTTTCTATAGATAGGCTCAGGGTGGTGGTGGATGGGAATCTCTTTTACACATTATTCTATTTTAATCACTACAGGGAATTAAACAAAAGATTAACACATTCACTCTGTCTGATTTGAAATTTTCAGATAATGGTAATTTTTTCTTATAGTTAGGTATTAGGTAGGCCAGTTATATAGTTTACAGTTGTGCACTGTATTTTTTTCTACAAAATACGTATTTACAAGCACTTTAGCTTTAAAATGTCTGCAACATATTCAGTATCCAGTGTATTTTGCTTATATGAATAATTTGAAATTCTCCGTACGTATGTTTCATTGTACATTAATTGGATTAAAGGGAACGCAGATGGTTTCATATGAAATTAATTAAACTTTTCCATCACCGAGATAAGTTCTCTCTATAAAAATAAAGAAGAACCAAAACTAACTGACTACCTTTATACATGTCATAATGTGCTTAAAATATGTCGCAGTGGAAGGATTCTCTGCACTTTAATTTAGTCCCATCATAGAAAACATACAACATAGCTACTATACAAAAACAGGGATCGGAAAACAAGTGGTAATACATGTAGAAATTCCTTTCCATATGCTTTTTCGTATCATGTACTTAAACTGATAAGTTATCCTGAATATAGAGAAATGAGTCTGTTCTTACTTCATTACTACCGTGATATCCAGAGCAAATATACACTTTCGTAGGCGATGAAGGGAAATTCATACAGATGTGCTTCATTTCTCACCGATATAAACATGGTCCCGATAAGAGTATAAAATTACAACCTATTTCTGTCCGCCATACTGTCGGATGATGGAATTGGCTACCTACACTCCAACCACCTTTTCTAACGGAGAAATTTTAGAAAGCCACAAATCTGTTCTTCTAAATAAATGGACGAGGACGTCAATCTTCCTACCCTCTATTGGATACCTAAACTACACAACATGCAAACAGTGTTTATTGCTGGTTTCTCCAGATGTTCCATAAAACCTCTTTCTAAAATCCTCACTACCATTCTTACTACTGTCAAAATGGTCTCCAAAAATACTGTGAAGGAGCCTATTCTACATTTGATGCAAATCAGATGAGAATCCTCAAAAACTCTAAATAAAGAATATTGATGAAATTATGGATGATAATTCTTTGAAATTTTACTAGTATCAAAACCTTTGATTTGTCTACTCTCTACAGAGTAATACTACACTCGAAATTGAAGGAACGTCTCATATGACTGATAGTTCAATGTATTTTTGCTAAGAATGGAACTCGCAGATCTAAGTGTTTTTGTTGTTGGGTAAAAAAAATCATATTTTGTCAAATATCACACTGATTCCAACAAAATATACACCGAAAAAGACTTTTTACAGACAGATGCTGGACATTCTGATTGAAAATATATTTGTTGAATTCGGTGAATATATTTTCCAACAGATGATCGGCATCCCAGTGGGAACAAACTTTGCTACCCTACTACTTTCCGACCTGTTTATGTATTTAACCAAATTGAATTAATTCAGCAAAGGAAAAGTAGTTGAACTCTTTCACCAGTTTAACCTTTTATTTCTAATTTGATCCAGAGATTTCATTTTTAATAATTCATTGTAACG
This sequence comes from Lithophaga nigra, assembly GCA_028566555.1. Taxonomy (NCBI): domain Eukaryota; kingdom Metazoa; phylum Mollusca; class Bivalvia; order Mytilida; family Mytilidae; genus Lithophaga; species Lithophaga nigra. The sequence goes on along the minus strand of JAOXYJ010259223.1, from coordinate 5,797 downwards.
ACCTACCATTTCAATGATGCTATGATTCGTACGGTGAATATCTGTAATTGTCCTGTATTGTGAATACCTGTTATTTTTCACACTGTGTTGTTAACTACCTGTTATTTTCCGGTGGTATCCCGTCTGATCTTTGTTCTTTTCTATTGTCTTAGCTGCATTTGAGAAATATTCTGTGTACTGTTTAAGGGATTCCCTTTTTCCTCCTGTGTAAGGGGGTTTCCATGTAGATCCTACAATGAAGTGTTAAGGAATATATGTGATTACTTTAAGTATTTACAAGGTTGGAATTTACATATTTTCAGTTCATCATTCGCGAATTATAACTCACTACAAATGTTTTAATAGCTGAAATCCTTCTTTTTTTTATCATAACCATAAACACACACGAACAAGCAACTTTGAATGAATTACATAAATAGATCGAGTTTTAGACAAAACTCAAACAGTTCGTCTTGAATAACAATTAGTATTCCTTTCACAAAAGTATGGATTACTTGTTAGTTGTGATGGACATGAAGCCATGCTGGCTAGGAGCCAACTGGGTATAGTGGTTACTTAAGAAGGAAATGTCACGTACATTTCTAAGCAGAAAATAATGTCGGTTGGAATGATTGATTGTACCCTTCCATATTTTATTTCATGGGGCGGGATACAATTTAGTCTCACTATTGTACTAGTACGTTTCTAGAACGGTTTCCTAAAAAATGGTTCTACAGTGTCCCCAACAGGGACTCATAATAAATCTTCTCTAATGGAAAGGTTGCTTTATTCCATGACCCCATGACCGCGTACAAAATTACTGGAATCCTTACGTTTTACCGTTCAATTACGGATGACCTTTTATTTACAATGTTGGTGCTATAATGATGTTTCTGTCAAATTTATTTCTGAGATTTAGTGAAATGTGTACATCTGTTGTACCTTCTATAAAAAATATACATGCCGCCTTTTATAAGCATTTATAGAGACAAATACAAAACTAAACTTGGTATACCCAGTACGTTTCGAAACTGTGTGGATCCTTAGTGGCCGAATGGTTAAGGTCGCCGACTCGTACCCACAAGCTTAACACGCCTATTGTGGACTGAGGCCTGCTTGCCCGGCAGCATGTGTTGAGGTTTCTAGACACCTACCCAAGGTCAGAAGTTTGACCGCTTCAGCTGGATAGCTTTCATGGCTTTCATCCTGTAGCAAGTCTGGTAGTCACTATATCGCTACTGAAAGTGACGATAAACTCCAAGAACCAAGCGAAACTAATCAGAATAATTCGAAAAAATCTAAATTATGTGTTGAAAATTTATTAATAATTTTCCAGATACATATTTGACAATAGCCAAATAAAATCGATTTCATATTATTTTATACGCTTTTCTGGCAAGGCTATTAATTAAGATAGGGAACAAATCACAAAATTCAATTTGTCATAATTTTCTGATTGGTTTCGAATATCAGTCTCAGAAATACTAAGAATGATGACACTTTTCACTGTTTAGCAGTAAATGTTGAAAACCCACAACGTTTAAATCTCGGGTAAAATCTGTCTCCTGATTACATCTTTCACTAGAGTAAACAAGTTTAAAATATGAAAATATGGAATCCTTTTCGGCAAGACTTCCATTTGAACCCCCCTTCCTACATCTCTATGCTTATTCCGTCAACAGGGGGGGGGTTCAAATGGAAGTCTTTCCTCGTTTTCGACGTATTTAAATTTCATCTTACTACAATTTGACATCCACCAAACGTTACATCTACGAAATTGACGTATACCTGTATTAGGCCAGTATACTGAATTTTTATAATGTTATCTCACTGACGTAATAGCCTGCCCTAAACGCACACTCGGAAAGAATTTGATTCCGACAACACCAATATTTGCCGTTTACAGGTGTGCTCAGTGAAGATACACGTTTGAAATTTGAATGCCTACGATTTGTACTGTAATAGAAAAGCTTTCATTGCAGTCTCTATTTAAAGGAAAATAAACTATACTATAATGGCATACTACAAAAAATATTCACCATCATTCTACTGATAATGATACTTCCGATTTTGGGGAATTTTTTGTTTGATCTTCGATATTTGTCTACCAGAGCTTCTATGACTATTATTTCCAGGAAAATAGATGCTATTTCTGTACACTATTATCAATACAGTGCACTTTATATCATATTTTCATTAGTCTTTATTAAATTTTTCGCAGCCTTGTCATATGTCATTGCATGAAATGATCTGACGATGTCAATAACAGTCCTTAAACTGTCTACAATGTACATTAAATAGCATAAAGAGCAAACATTTACACTAACAGAAAAGACAGACGGATATTAAAGTTCTAATACCAAAATTTTTCAATTTTACCAAACACTTCAGGAACCAGTTAAAGAGGTTTTACTGCACAGGACGCGTTGCAAAAAAATACTCAGTAGGGTCTACTGGATGAAGGATGGATTTTCATACTGCGACAGACTGTCCAACAGTCACTTGCTGTTAAGGTCAGGAAAACATAGAAGGGATCCCGGTCTTTCATGTTTTAGCTGATAAAGGTGTTTTCCTATTTTTGTTTGTAGCTAGTGCGTTTTTCGTAAAGAAATGTCTTTGCCTTATGTTTCTATTGAAAGTGAAAAGGGTTAAATTTGGCCACCAAGTTCTCCAAAGGATTATTGGCTTCAACTCATTATCATACGTCTTATAAATTCTTTACCATTGTCGTTATGGGCTGGTGGACCAGAACGTAATTTGCGAGTTTCAACTTAAAGACATGCTTTAATATTAAAATCTCTATCATAGCCCGCTAAATTCATTGACTGAATAGACCTTTACACCATAGTCAGCTATATTATGGCGTCCAGTTTTATTGGAAAATCCGGAGTACCCGGTGAGAACCGCCAACCTTCTTAGAAAAGCTGCAAGCTTTGTCAAGTAAGGTTGGACTCGAGCACGAGCCACACTCAAACTCAAAACGCCGGTATTGACAAACCTATGATAAAAATTAGATGTGACCAGCTACATGTACCTAGTCTACTCAGTAATCTAGGCTCCTCCTCTACATTTATACAGTGACTATATACTGCCTTTTAAAATGCTTTCCCTTCGGCAGCATCTGGTGTGTTTCTGTGACTTCGTGGCGTCCGAAACTTTTATTTCAACGTAAGGTTAGATTTTGTGTGTGTTTTTTACGCTTTTGTTTCTACTTTATGTGTATATGTATTTCTGCGTTTTTTTTTCTTTTTATTGTCATCCTTATTGTGCTTTTTGTTTGCGGCTTTAACTTTGGTATCTACCATTTATTATGCATACGCCAGCTGAAGTAGTTTCCAGCAGATACTGCAATTACCTTACTTTAAATTTAACGTCAACCAACATAGCACAAATGAAACAAAATTTGTCGATACAATGTAAACAATTATTAATTATGGAAAGGAAATACTGTTGTGTGAAAAGAAACTTAAGGAACAAAATAAAATTTGCACTTTTTGATGTTTCTGAAAAGAAGTCATCTAATGATAAAAAATCTGAAACGTTACCACGAGACTAACAAAAAGCAAGTGCTGTATAGCATGAACTTTGTTTACGGATAAAAGTGCAGAAATGGTTATCTGGAAACATTATAACATAGATCTTTATTTCATCTTATCTCTTTTTAAACGTGTTCTGATTGCTTTATCTAATTTGATACCATCAGATATCAATAAAAAGTACTGTTGATCTTAATGTAATAATATACACTATCATGTGTCACGAAATTGATAAAATGTCATTTCTTAAATCAGGATCAATAGAATTTGTTTAAGTGCTGTTAACGTATATTCATTTGCTTTCATGTAAATATTACTACCGAGGCAACCCGGGGTACAGAAATAGGACCCGGTTTCTCCGACCGCGGGGTACAACCCCTCCTCAATGGAGCATCCACTGATTGTATGGGATGTAAAAATGCACAACTCGTTCGTCGGATGGGAACGTAAAATCCAAGGTCCCGTGTTGGGAGAATACCACGCATTCTGCACGCTAAAGAACGCTTGTAACAAACTCATTACGAGAGGTCCGTAGGTGAGCAGTTACAAGGCCCTACCATCTTGTCCTCCTTTTCCAGCAGCAATCAAAATTATCCGCCCCTTTTTCCGGTACCCACATTTTTCAGATCTTACTAACTGAGATCTTGTTAACTTGCGCATATGCATATAAATTTGCCGCTGGACGTTAAACAAACAACAATCAATCAATCAATCATGTAAATATGTATCTAATGCATGCGAAGTAATTCGATTGGTACTAGTATATAACTGTGATGTCCGTATGGTTCTGTTAAAAATAACTATTTCAATAAAAGAACACAGACCAAAGTCTACCAATAGTGAAGTTCTCTTGAAAGATAAAAAGAGTAAGTATACATTGCCAAGAATGGTGCTCGAAATCACAGCCGTAGTGGCGGAAGGGAATGTCTTGAACCCTTTTGTCATTGATTTTTCTTCAATGTCAGTTATAGCTTCACTTTTCATTAATAAAACGCAACACAATGTAAACATTTTTGTTGACCAGCATTAATTTACCCAAAAAGTCCCATTGGTTGAAACGATAAATTTGATACTATGCTTCATTTATTAAAAGATATTGCAGACATTTCTGCATAAAGAGAAAAACGCAGTCCAATGACTTTTTGCACATCCGGCAATTTCCATAATTACCAACATTAATAGCTACCGTATTTTATGTTAAAGTCAAATGAGAAAATTGTCAGCTCTATGGTTTTAGTGCAAACGTATTTGGATAATTGGGCCAGTGTCGCTTTCGATCGCAATTAACGTTTTAATAGTGCATGTTCAACCGGATTGTTTGTTGAATATAGCTGAAATATTGCTTGTTAGGCATTTTGAACTACAATCAACTTTAGGAAGGTTATAATTCAGTTATAGCTTAGTTTTATTTAAAACATAATAGAAGAAGCTATGGATGTGAAGTACCAACCATAACAAGCCTTTTTCTGCTTTACTTTCGGTCAGATGTTGACGTCGATTGATAAATTGTTTGGTGTTTAGCTTCCATTGAGCAATATTTAAGCTTTATTCAGGACGAGAACAAATTAACAAACAATCATTACGAGGCACAATGGGATGGGCGTACAATTTTGATTGCCACTGAGAAAAGAGGATAGGGTAGGTACGGACAGAAAATGGCCACCTATGGGACACGCGTAATGAGCTAATACAAGAGTTCTTTAACGTGCAGAGAGTATGGGATCTTCCAAACACGGTACTTCGGATTTTACGTCCACATTCGTCTAACGAACTGAGTATTTTATACATCATGCACAACCAGCATGACCAGTGGACGTCCCTTGCAGAGGGGTCTGTTTTCTGCATCCTAGGAAGAAGCTGGGTCCTAATTCAGGGCTCCCTGGAAGGGTGTTGTGTCGACAATAACATTTTAAAATGTAATTGATCTGATAAAAAATGTACAAGACTTACTCCTAATGGATGAGTCACCATTCAGTTATTGTCATTTCATCCTCACTTTGTCTCTTTTGTTGTACCTCACTCATCAGAATAGACTGTGTATAGAAATCACCATGCCCGTCCGTCACAAAGCTCGTAGAAACAACTAGTCTTCCATTGTTTGATGTATTTTGTTCCTATTTGGTTGTATTAGTTACGGTGTGATAATGATCATATTATCAGGATATTAAGATTGAAGAATTTTTGTCGGAGTTACGGCCATTTTTGGATTTATTTCACTTATGCTTTGAATTTTGTGCACAAAATTCGGTATCATAGATTGTTATTACTACCACTGGGTGGAT
>JAOXYJ010259112.1:0-10026 GCA_028566555.1 Lithophaga nigra | reverse complement strand
TGTACCTAATGTAACACATTGCACTCACACTTTTCTGCGGCGGCGGGGGACACATGGCTACGCGTAGCAATCTTGTTGATATTATTGATAATTTCAAACAATAGAACCTGAAAAAAAAAGGTTCAAAATTAGTGTTTTGAGTACAATAAAACGTGGTTCCTGTCTGACACCTACCCCTTGCCTTGATGGCTGAGTGGTTAAGGTCGCTGTCTCATAGCCACAAGCTTTCCAGTGTTGTTGCAGGTTTCAGTCCTGCTCATGTTGCTTCCTGTGTTATGGTTTCCAGACACCTACCCTGAGTGTTGGTTGTTTCATTGGGTCAGCTGGATAGCTGGTCAGGTTTACCTCCCCTCGTAAGTCTGATAGTCATGACAAGGGTATGGAAATATTGAAATATATAGCTTGTCACCAGGCAAGTAGAATGGAAAAACTTGATTGTCTGTTTGAAAAATTTACTTTTCTAACTTGTATATGAAGGAGACATCTTTTGAAGTATGGACAGGTATTAGCTGCCAAAATCATCATCATTGCATGCTTATACTGTAAACAAGTGGTGTTAATGGGTTTTTCTGGGATTTTTTTATCCAAGAAGTTTCAGTACATATATGTATTTGTCCATTTAGTTTTTTCTTACATCACTTGAAGTCATTGTTAGTTGAAACAAAAAATGTACAACTTCATCACATGCATAAAGCATGATGTGCAGTGCCAAACACCAGTATGGTGTAATTTCTAAAAATATTCACTTATCAACTTTTGATAATTAAAAATGATATATAAAATTTCAAAATATGCAAATATATATAATGAAGTCAACCGACAATGCTATTTTTTAGCAATAAATAAAAGTCTGGAGTGAAATATACTGTTTACACTCGGGCTGCTTGTTATGTTTAAGAATACATGTAACCATGAAGAAATGTTCAATTTCTTTGCTGTTTGGGTTGTTATTTCTAAGTATTTAAAAAGCTGGAAGAGTTTATTTGTCAAAATTCTGGGACAGCTTTTTTCAAATATTATGATCAACTTCAATTTTTTTTACTTGCCCACAGACAAGCAAGTCCAAAAAATTTAGTTGTCCAGCTGCTCTGTGGTACGAGTCGGGCAAGTGAGGTGTAGGAACTCTACACCCTGTACGATATAGCTAAAAAATTGCTAAAGTGACGTCACAATAGACCCCAACAAAAAGCATGTTCCCTCTGGCGGCCATCTTGAAAGTCAGTCATTGGATGTAATTCTGAAAGGGGACCATCTTAGGACTATCTCTGCCAGATGAAGTACAAATTGTGCAAGCAGTTTTTTTATTAAATTTTTTCCAATATTTTCTATTTATGGTAATTGCAGCCATCTTGGTTTTCAGTCCAACGTCACACATGCATGACTTGATTCTGAAAGAGGAACACCCAACCATTTCACCAATATTTGTCCATAAGCTTTGTAATTTCAGAGAAAAAAGTCATATATTAGTGTTTTACCCCAGGCCACTGTCCTCTGTTTATAGTAATGGTTGCCATATTTGTTGGCAGGTGATCATGAGGTCATTGGATACAATTTTAAATGGGAATGCCCTAAGGATGATTCAAGCTAAGCTTGCTTGGTCCAGTGGTTCAGAGGAGATAATGTTTGAAAAAGTTTACAATGAAGTACAATAATGATGGTGGAAGCCAGATGATGGCGATAGCTCACATGATCCACCGACAGTTTGTTACAGTTTAAGTAACATGTCATTCTTGCTTGAGCAATAAAATCTCTTGTATCACCTTAAAAATTTATTTACTTAATATTCAGTAATTATTTTCAATGGATTTGAAAGTGATTTATATCAGTAGTTGTCTATGATGTCACAATGATGTCCTAAATTGTTGTCTTCCAAACAAATGAAAATTTTCGTGTAGTTTTTGGTTAAATTAGATATGTACAGTTAAATGTTCCAAGAAGATATTTACACCATTAAAGTATCTTACCATTTTCAAGATACACATCCATTTAAAATGTTTTATTGGAGCAGGCATCAGCAAATATTCAATTTTAAATAATACCATCAAAAATTGGCTCATTGTTGGCAAGTTTTGCAATTTTCTCCAAAAATTGAAATTCAAAATGATTACTCTATATACATGTATGATAGATCTTATCATATTTTCTGAAAGACTGGATATCAGTGTTTATTTTGACATCAAAAGTAGGTAAATCGAATTAACTTTATTTTTTCGCAATTTAGGGATCAAAATATAGGCCTTATCATACCTTCTTCTTTGCGATGTCTTTAATTTAATTGATATTACATATGGCATATAACCAATATGAAATGAATGCATACCTGCCAATTTTCCCGATTTTGGCATTTTTTCTAACAATTTTTACCTTCTGTCCCGATATATAGATCGGGATTGGTAAAATTGCTGAAAATCCCGATTTTGACAAAATCATTCATATGACGTTTTTACTTGGTAATGTAGCTTAGTTAAATTTCCATAAGGATTCTAGAAAAATAGATAAAAAATGACTATTCAAATTGTATAATCTGTTATATAATCATTTGATCTTGTTCTTCATTAAGTGTTTATAATATGATCAAGTTAAATACAGAAGCATGATTTCCTTATTTACTCTACTGTTTATATTTAAATTGTGACCTCTGTCACCCTAGTTCAGTTTAAAGTGATTTAATTTGGAGTGTCAATATTTTGTAATGATCTTAAGCAGGAAATACTCACTTGTTCTTGACAAGGGATTTATAATGGATAAAATTAAGACTACAGCTTGTTAACTTAGATATACAGTGTGTATGTTTAAATAAATGAGTGGCAAAAAAGAGATCTTTTCATTTTTTTTATTTATGATTATTATTATATTTTTTGGTCCATTTCACTATAATCAGAACATAAAGTGTGACAAGTGATGACATAAAACCAACTGTTATAAGAATTTTAATGTACTGGGTGTAGTTAATTAGAACTTGAGATGTCTTGACTCTTATCTTTCTCACTGTCCCAGTATTCAAGTGCAATTGGATCGATCTACCCTTTTCTGAGATTTCAATTTATTCTTTATAAACACTGATTAATAGTTATATTGCCACATGTATATTACTTTCATTTAATTATTGAGTAAAGTAAATCTTAAAAAAAATGACCAGTTTTACTGCTTATAATTATATGACATGGTCATGTCAAGGTATTTGTCAAAAAGCTATAGAGGTAAGCAGTTTAAATGCTGATGTGGCATGGTCTTGTCTCATGTTATCCTAGTCCTTTTAACCGGTAGTTACAGAGTCTTGTCTAATGTGATCTTAGTCCTGTTAACAGGCTTCAGAGATTAGCAGTTTTACTGCTGGTGTGGCATGGTCTTGTCTAATGTGATCCTAGTCCTGTTAACAGGTTTTTGTCAAATAGCTACTTTAGATTGCTAAATGAGCAATACATAGTGATGATCTTTTTACATGGTCTACCCGTCTAGATGTCGGTTTAATCTTTTTCTATCCACTATTCTTCAAAAACCACTTTGCAGAATAACTCATTTTTCAGCAGGAGGTACAGTTATGCACTTCATACTTACATTTTTCCAAAATTTAACAAACAGTAGCCATTGTACATGCACTTATTGCTAGATTCACATTTACTGATACATTTAAAATGCATCATATATGCATCAAATGCGTATTGAAATGTTTGTTGTGTCCACATGTCAACAAATTAGTAATGCACATCAAATGTTCCACCTAGCACTGACACCTAATATTATTATTCACACATAATACATATTTAATATGTATTGGATGAATGTGCATTAGCTAATATGCATCAAAGCATATTTACATGTGAATGCAGCATAAGATCTGGTGAAGTGGTCCTGTATTAGTTTCTGCAAAGGAAAAAAATGCAATAGTTAGATACATATTAAACATTTATATGTATTTGTTTATTTACAGAACTACCCTCCCTTGAGGCCTCAGGCAACAGGACAACACACAGTTAATATACCAGAGGGACAATATGGGGTTCCAGATGTTATGCTTCATGGGTAAGTTATTTCATTGAATTTCAGTAGTTCTGTGAAGATGCTGAAGGTATTTGATTTCATGGTATAGACATATTGTAGCTTTGGTATGATACTAAATTCGTTCAGGCAAGTGATAAGGGTTGGGTTGGGTTGTTGCGGTTTATTTTCACTTTCAGCAATTTTTCAGCTATCTCATGACTACCAAACTTACTGAATAGGAGGAAAGCCCGGACAGCTAACCAGCTGACTTGGTGAAAATACCAACCTTGGGTAGGCATCTGGTGACCTTACCACTTTAAGAGGAGCGAGCAGGGCTTGAACTCATGACAGCAGTGTTAGGCTGGTGGTTATGAGTCAGCGACCTTAACCACTCGGCCACCCAGACTCCGCAAGTGATAAGATATGAATGCATGATTACATTGCTTGTAACTGTTTGAAATGTTTGCATTGAAAATTCAGGTTTGAAATGTTACAGCAACTAGATTCTTTTTATGGATGATGAAATTTTGGGATTTAGAAAACAAAAATTAAGCTGGCTTAGCTTGTTCACCATGTTCACTTTTCTGTCTGACAAACTCTGCTCATATTTTGTAGTATTTTATGGACAATGAAGTTGAAGCAACCAGATATTATATAACTAAACTCTTAAAAGGTTAAAAGAGAAATTTATATGTAATTGTAAAATTCAGTTTAACCACTGGACTGTATGTGTCATATGAATAATTTTGAAAGTTCATGTACATTATGTATTTGTACTGTCATATTTTGTAAGATTTTAATAAATCAATTCAGGAAAAAAAACAAATGAAGAGAGTACTGAAGTTCACTAAATCAAAAATCCAGAGGACAAGATAAGACCATTGTCAGCAAAGAATCAAACACAAACACCAATCACTAAAAAACCAACAACAAACACCAACAAGGAGCTATGCATATGAATAAATATAGCACATGATGTTTAGTTAAGTATTTTTATATTAAACTGTTTTTTTTGCTATTAAACATAATTTCTCTTTTCTATTTATAAATCTATAGCTTGCAGCCAGGAAAGAAAATGGAGAAAGCTGGACATCCATTAGAACACTCAGAAAAATGTGTATGTGGAATAAGTAAATGAGCCATAATAATTCTAATTTTTGTTGATTATGATTTTTTAGAAAGCTGTTTCTGAATATTTTTGGCAGTACACAGATGTACCTTTTTGGCATTTTGTAAATTAAATTAATTTGGAAGAAATTATGCTTTGTAGAGATTGAAACTTCTAAGTAATTTGGAGTCTTTATATAGGATAATGACAAAAAATAACATCACTTTTTTATAGCACAAAAAAAATAGATTTCACTCTGCCCATAATTACATGTATTTTGCAGAATAATGAAAAGACCAAAACGAAAAAAGAAAAGAATTTTGTATCACTAGTGAAAAATAGTGCAATCACTTGTTTTTCATGTTTTATAGAGTAATGAAATATTTATTTCATGTTGCCTGCAAACAATGACATAGTTGTTCAGATACTTTTCATAAAGTACAAAAAAAACCGTGTTGGATGTTGCTGCGTGTATCATGTATAAATACTGTTTTGCATATAAAATGAATAACAGAGAAAAAAAAGTATTATGTTACCAGTAAGTTCAGTTTCTGTTTTGTGTGTCATGTAAATTTCGACAAATATGGATTTCGTATTGCCAACAAAGATGTCGCTGTTCTCACAGCATATTGATACATAATAGAAGTAAAAAATATCATTGGCAATGGCAAAAACAAAAAGAACTGTTGAGTAAAGATAAATATATACTGTTGGGGACTTTCTTCATTTCTTAAAAATTATCCATCTTGACATCTTCAAGCAGAGTGTAAAAATGGTCTGCAAGCATATAGTTTATCATTCATTTTGCTTTATGTAGGCTATGCTAAGGACACCATCCACTACACAGTTAAGTAACCCAACAAAGCCCAACACACAGGTAATATGTTGTTCTCAAGCTCAGTGTTGGAATGAAAATGTCAAGATCAAAGAAAATATACAACAAATAAGTGAAAAATTGTTTTTTCTGTACAACTGAGTTTTTACAGAAAACATTTCGAAACTTGAATTGAAATTATGAAATTAAGTATGATGAATTCATTCTTATTATTCAGTGGAATGAAAACAAAAGAATGATGGATTTTGCCATGCTGAGGAATACACAAGGGCTGCATGCTCCCTTAAAGTTACAGATGGAACTTCACACAGCAAAACAGGTAACAGAAAATTCTTTTTCTTCATATACACTGTACAGTATATGGTTTTAAAGCAGGATAGGTTGATAGGATATGTGTTTTCTCATCTTTGAAAAACTCTCATGTGCATGCAAGATGGGGAATAGTAGTCAAATTATACTTGTGGTTTAAACATAGTCTATTAATTAATACACAAGTATAGATTGTACAGTCGTCCTGAATATGCATATAAATTTGCCGCTTGACATTAAACAGACAACAATCAATCAATCATACATTGTACAGTCAGAAACATTGATAAATTCATTTAAATCAATTATAATGGGATTTGGAAACGAGTGATAAAATTTACATAAATCCCTAAGAATAAAGATCTGCAGCTGTAAATTGTCTCCAGAGAATAATATACTTATTGTATACTGGATGGGATCTTTTCCTTGTATCAGTTTATATCCATTTTCCTTCCACTACGTTGTCATTTCTATTTTCCAAATATGAGGTTGTGATTTTTGGCACAGAACATTTCCTGTAATAAACTACATGTAATGGCATTCATAAAAAATCTTTTTGAATTAAACCATCTCAATACGCCATGGGAAACAGAGAAACTTTTTACTGTTTATTATATGTCATAAATTCTTTACCAATACAAATACTTATTATTATTTTTCTATCATTACAGATGTCAAGATTACCATGTTTACCTAGTTCTAATGTTATGTTAGATACGCTGACGGGTAGAGATGATCTTTTAGATTTTGATGATATACTGAACAGTAAGTTTCAGACTTTCTGCTATCAGAAGAGTTTATTATCCCCTCGCACAACAGAGTTGGTGTTGGGATATAGTATTTCTTCGTTTGTCCTGGTTAACCTTTTGGTTTAGGTCCATATCTCAGATACTATACATCATATACCAATGAAACTTTGTCAATGGAAAAGAGATCTGAGAGTAATGCATGTAGGTGAGGGGATTAGCTGCCGTTTTCAACTGCCATTTCTATATCTATGATTACTAGTGTCTCACCTGTACAGTTGTGAGTGATGTCTAACTTTGGACAAGTATAATGCAAAGGTGTGCAGATTGATTATAAACATAAATGGATAGACTATTTACATTTGTTAAAGAGTAAATTTAACAAGTTCTATCACAAAAATATAGCCAAAATAGTCAAAGACATGGTAAACAATTTCATGTAAAAAAGTATGACCTTTATATGAAGGAAAATGATAGTTTTTGTGGATGCTTTCTTGACTTTCTTTCACTAAAACTGGTTTCCAAAGGGAAAATGATGGTGAATGAACAAATCTAGTCTGTGATACTGTTGCATCTTCATTTTGGGGTTTTATGGTAAAAAGAGTCCACAAAGTTTAAAGTTTCAAGAATAAAATGATGACACTGAACTTATCAGCAACAATAAAACAGCAAAAATTTCTTCGGCAAAACTAAAAGCTAGAATAGTATTGTAATCAATAAAAAATGTATGTTCAGAACTTTCCTTTCTTCATAACTAATCTTCTGAAATCCATGCAAGAATAGTGAACCTGCTAGATGTTTGTTAACAGTTTTATTTAAGGTTGTCATATTCATTTCAATAACTACTCGGCCTATATGACTGAAAAATATATCTATTATTAAAATCAGTATTCTACACCACTGCATGACCAATAAGTCAGTCTCAGGCTTTCTTTTCAAGTAAAACTGGTAGTCACAGTTTCACTGAAATAGATGAAAATGACAATAGACCTGAACAAGCCAACCCAGTGAACCTGGAGGTCATGCTGCAACTGAAAATTATTAAGCAAGATTCAGTCAGCTAGTAAAATATGCAGTGCTAAATATGTTACTTAAGTCCTGCCATCCTACACAAAACTAGAATTAATGTAAGCTATGGGTCATACAATGTGCTCCCCTACCCAGTCCATCCCTTAAGTACATGTTTTGCTATGAGAAACCCCAAAAAATCATTTTGAATAAAAAACAAAATAGGACATGCACAGTGGCATCAAGTTGTAAAGCTTCTGTGAAAATTTCATTTAATTTTCTCCTCTGGTTAAGGAGGAGTTGTGGATACAAGATGGGTACTTCATGTTGAACAGACTTGTTTTGCTATGGGAAACCTCAAAATCATTTTGATTGAAAAACAAAATAGGAGGGGCGCAATGCCATTATGTTATAAAGTGTCTGTGAAAGTTGTATTAAATCTCTTCACTGGTTTAGGAGGAGTTGTGGATACAAGATCAATACCTTCATGTTAGACGGAAGAAGGAATGAACAGATGGACACCTCATCACAATATATGACATGCACTTTGCAAATGGGGGTATAAAAGTGTAAAAATATGAATAAAGTGTGCAACACAATCTCCTTGTAATGAAATACGTCTTAATTTTTTTTAGGTAATTAAAGTTCAGTGTTTCCTCGTGACACCTGACATTTAAGTACAAGTGTTCTGGTTAATAAATAGCATAATGACATTTTTTATCATATTTACTGGTGAGAATTTTTGTATAACATGCCATTTTAAGTATAAAACTTACATGGTAACATACTGTAGACATGTATCATACATATCAGTAAGTAGGAGAGGAAGGAAGCAATATAAAACGTACTTATTGATCACATAATGACTGTATAATTAGTCCTAGTGGGTTGGTCTTGTCAAAATTAACCTAGTTTAAATTGGATGTGAACAGGTGGAGGATATTTATAAAGTGAAATCAAATCCACCTGACCATAAAGTAGTCATTGAAACAACTTGTAAAAATGGCTATTTATAAAGTGGTATCAGCAGCACCTGACCATAAGGTAGTCATTGAGACTGTTTGTAAAAATAGCTGTGTATAAAGATTTGTAAAAATACATCTTTGATTTAAATTCAAATAGTCCTTTTACAGAAAGAAATTGAAATTCAAATTCATGTATGCGTCATATCCTGACAACAAAGGTGGTATTACCTCAGAAAGAATTAACTAATATGAAGAAGTTTATAATGTAAATATAAATTTATAACTGCCCACAAGTAAAAAAATTGATATTTTATTATTTATATCTGTTTTATATCGGGAACTTTTTCAAATGTGGACAAGGTATAAAAGAAGTATATTTCAATCTTTATACATTAAAGCTGAAATAATCTTGTTAGCTTTACAGAAAACAGTATACAAAGCACTTACAGATAGTATTTCATGAATATTGATGAAAATGTTTTTGCACACGCTGTATAAAATCAGATGAAATAAAAGAGTAATGGTACAAATCTGACAAATAAAAAAAAAATGTTATGATTAAGACACCAGGTATTCTCATTTTCTGAAAAGGTTATCTCCCTTTTGTAATAGTTACTCGCATTCTGACATGTGTATTTTATATAACTACACATGGAGATATTGATAGACTTTTATTAATGCTTGGAGCAAGTGATGGAGAAAGTTTACTATTGAAATAGACATACTGTGTGTTACTAACAAAGTACTGCAAGCTGAATATGAAGTACAAAATAAAAATATTAAAATTTCCTATTAGGTTGTATACAATATATCTACCAGAGGGGCCTGGATGTCAAGTGGTTAAGTTTACTGACTCATAACCACAAGCCTAACACTGCTGTTATTATGTGGTTTGGGTCCGGCTTACTCCACTTCAGGTGTTCAGGTATCAAAACACCTACCCAAGATTGGTGTTTTCACAAGAATAGCTTATTAGCTGTCCAGGTTTTCCTCCCTCAGTAAGTTTGGTAGTCACTATATACCTGAAGAATTTCTTGAAAGTGATGATAAACCCCTACCACCCCAACCCTTACA
>JAOXYJ010258891.1:0-10026 GCA_028566555.1 Lithophaga nigra | reverse complement strand
CGAGATACTAGGTTTCTCGTTCGGGATACCTAGTATCTCGTCGAGATACTAGGTATCTCGTGCGAGAAACCTAGTATTTCGCCGAGATACTAGGTTTCTCGAATTTTTGTGACTTTCGCGTGCGATATGCATGTTATTTTTTGCTTGAAATGTCCTCGCGATAAAAGCCAAATTATTAATTACACTGTATTTGCTCCGTGATCATTTTCACGGAATTTGCTCAATAACTATTTTAAAAAAAATTGCCCAGTTTCCATGATTACACAAATTGTCCAGTGACTATAGTGAAAGAAATTTCTCAGTTAACATTCACACCGAAATTATCTAGTGATCATTCTTGTAGAAATTGCCGAGTGACCATTACAACATAAATGTCCAATTATTGTTATCACGGAAAGTGCCCATTGACCTTATCACAGAAATTGTCCAGTGAACATTTCACAGAAATTGCCCAGTGATAATTCTCACAGAAATTGCTAAATGACCATTATCACAGAATTTACAGTCACCATTTTTATAACAATTAACCTACATATAACCTAATAATGTGAAGTTGTCAGCGAAATATCACTAATGTTTGACGGAAGGAACGACTAGAAATTAAGGTTTCGAATCCTGAAGGGATACATACAGATTTATTACATCGTCATCTCGATTTGTTGTTCCGACTGTAACATCCTGGAAGTGGAAACACTGTGTTGAGAATTGTAAGTGGAATTAACATGGTATTATGTAGCAACAGAAACAATACCAGTCTTATACCCTTTACCGATTCCACCCTGTGTGAGGCAGCTTATTCCGTAGATGAGTTCAACTTATGTAATGTCCAAAAGGATAAATGAATGGTTAGGTTTAGAATAAGTATTGAACGTTGTGTGATCATAGCACTGGCTAGCTTTGCTCCAAACAGACAAACGGTATACCTTTCTGAAAGATTTAATTGTGTCTCGTCCATAAATTAAATTTCCAGCCTATCACTACAGATCTGATGAAATAGCAAAATTAATTAACCATATTAAAAATTTTAATAACAAACTCAAAAGATTTCCGTTCGTACTGAACTGTAGAAGAAAATCACTTTACAATATTAACTGGAACAAATCTTTCCTGCAAATGAATTTTTCACCAAATACAAGAATAGCAGCCTGATATAAGGGTTAAAAACCCAAATTACCGTACATCTATGCCGTATTATGTCATACCCTTGTAACATGATACCATGAGTGCAGAAATATCATTTTGTCGTTATTTTTCTCTCAACTTCAGCGTACAGAACAAATGAATGTTTAATTTGCCCTTTGTGTCAAAACTCGTATTTCTGACATGAATAGGATACCCATTATTTTAACCACTTTTCCCATAGGGTTCCATAGTGAAAAAAATCTTAAATACAATTTTTTTCAATATCTCATTGCAAATTTTGGTTTAATATTTCCTACTCACTTCTTCACCACTTGTAATTCAAATACACCAAAATTCATGTGGATTCTTCGGTTTTGATATTCTACAAAGTAAAAAAAACCTTTTGGGTATTTATTTGTAATATATACCATCATTTTTAAAAGCTGGCAGATTTTTTTATAGCACTACATTCATGGGTACTGACTCAGAAGCAAGTAAGGTAATAATAAAATACCGAATCTAAGGTATATTTGAAAAGGGAAGTCTATTAAAACTGACAAAACCGAGGAAAAAACCTTGACCATCTCAGCAAACGGAACGAGTTGAAAACAAGTGTCATATTCCTGACTTACGGGCATTTTCTGAGAAAATAATGATGGGTTAAACCTGGTTTTACGGTATGTCAAACCTCCCACTTGTATGACAGTCTATATAGTTCCGTGGTATTGACAAAACTGGGGAGCAACCCAAAGGACATGAAGGGTCATCGTGACCACAATGCAAATCCAGTTGTCAAAACTATGCAAACCTACATCAAAAACACAAAAACAACATAAATCAAACCAACAAGACAAACAAAAAAGGCCGAATATGAATCGGCGCTCTAATAAATGATGCCAACAAAAACGCTCTTGTCACCGATAGAAAAACATCACTGATACTCACAAACCGGCAAGACCAGGGATCCTATTGCATACGTTATATCTCATTCATGTTACCATAACTGTGAATTAAGTACATCACTGATGGACGTTTCTGGTGTTGATCATCTTAGATTTTTTACTGGCATCAGAAAGAAAGACTTGATGACGGTTTTGGGCTGATTTTTTGTCTTTGTTTTTCAGAAAAAAGTATAAGATTGTAAATAAATTACAGGATAGATACTGATTTTCATTTCTTTTTGTGAGGACCAAGACGTCATACCAAAAAGTATAATATGTAGTCATTTGGTGTTTTGTCAATCACTTCATCCACTTGAAGTCAAGAGCCGATCTCAAAGTCTAAGATGTTGTGAAAAGACGTTTTTGTTATTCAATAAAGAATGTGACTAAATATATTTGATAACAAGCAATAAATAAAATTCCTTTATTGTCACCTTATGATCATTTTTCAAGATTTCTGTTTGTTGAGGTTTATCTATACTGATTGACAAAATTACTACGCACAGCCAAAGTCACCGCTGTTTGAAAATAAAGTAAAAGGCTGTCAGCACGTAGATATATAAAAAGATTACCTTGTTTTTGCTATCAATTTTCTTTCCGTTTCTCCACAACGTCCAACATAAACAGAGTCTGACATTTTTATGACACTTCCCCTACAGTAAGTAATACAGTTATCCTATCGTTGATATAATTTCTATGGTCATCACCAATTTACAACAATTTACCTGAGTGTATGGAACATCTTATAACTTTCATCTGTCTTAGTTTATAATTTGATTACATTTGATAAAATGCATACAGTTATTCCATACAGGCTATTAGCCTTTAGAATTCGAAATTTTCTGTAGTTTTGTCTGCACTCAGAAGAAAAACCTGGCTAAATGAGATCCATTTTACACAAATAGTAACGATGAACGTAAATGGTAATTTAACCACTAAAAGGGTTCAATGAAAGACTGAAGTTAAATGTCCAAGAAGAATTTAAAGAAACATTCCATTCAAGATTAATATCTTCTTCCTTCCAATAACTCATCTTGAAAACACAATAATCTTTGAATAGGCTTTGTTCAGAAATGAGTATCAATAATTTCTAAAGGAAGGAAGATTACATTCTTATTCGAGAGGCTTTCCGTTAGATGAAAGATGATAAACTTCCTTAAGTTTTCAGAAAAGTCTAATTCTTGTCATAATATAGGAATTCCTTGTTGAAAATATGTATTCATAAATATTAACTATGATATGTCGAATGACAAAAATTATTTCTGCATTCTTAAAACTTTTTGCCCGACGTAAAACTAAATACATTGCTAATGATTTCATTACCTCCCGTGATACATATAAAAAAGTTACATTCAGTAGCTACATCAGTATAGATAAATGGTGCAAAAAATAAATAAATTAGTAATAAATAAAGCATCGTCTTTGTCTACATATTTCTGACAGTAAAGAAACTTAAATACTGCTTAAATGTACGTCATCCTACAGAATTTTGGCTTATTTTTTACTCTTTTTTGCATTTGCATTATTTTGCCGGCATACTATTGATCCAAAGCAATGGTAAAAATTTTAATTTCATATATATCAAAAATATTTAGCTCCTTTTTAAGTTTATGACTTGAAACGGATTGACTATACTATAGGTCTCCAAAAAATGGATATTTTACATATTTCTGCACATGAAGCTGCTACAATGTATGAAGTTTTGGTTTCAGCTGATATTTATTTGTAAAGCAAAAAAACATATGCAAAAAGGAATAGTTAGCTCTATTTTTCATGTATTAAACTCATTAACAATAAGAAATAATGATTACTTCTCATTTGTAAATGACATTTTTAAGTAATTTAACTTCATCAACTTTTCAATATACGTCGTCTACATTCTTTTGTTTAAAGATTACTTTGTAACACACCCACTTTAATGTCCAAACATTCTTCCAGGAAAATTCTGCTTATAGATTCTAAAATATATTCACCAGCAGCTATATATTTAGAACAATATTTTTCATCAGTGGTTGAATTTTTTCATTGTTTTATTTATTTGTCTTTCGTATATTTCGAAACTATGTCTTGTCGTAAGTTGGTACCTTTTCAAAATATACGCCTATGTTAATTGGAGTGTTAATTTTACTTCTGTTTCGCCGTTGCATGCGCTGAGTAATATGTATGGACAATTTCAAAAATATTCAAAACAAGTTGAAACAAGTTGGCAAGAGACTGAAGCTTACCATTCTAGAGCAAAGTTGTTCTTATATTTCTTTGGGACCATGGAGACATTTTACACAGTACATATCAGTTTTAATGGACCTCGACAGTAACCAGCCTAACACAGGATACGTTGACAATAATTACTACATGCTATTTAGTTAGGACATCCAAATCCCGCCTCTGTCAAGGTCATCACTAAGATAAGAAGAAGATGACAGGTAAATAAATAGTACTTGATCTTTTTTACAAAATATTCCTTCTCATATGTAAATTTGTAGTATTTTTTAAATTGTTAATTCGAACCAAAAATGCTCCATGTACAATATCAGTTTTTTTAATGGCAATATCTCTAGTTTGATATTTTCTCTTTTCATCCAACAAATGTTATCTCGCAGATATATTGCTCTAGTCTGCTATAGGTACAAATGTAGAGTACAGTTTCTGAATAATCATTCATCTCTAATGCAAATTTTCGAGATCGCATGTTTTTTTAATGCCACTGACTAAAATACACAATTTTGTGCTTGTTGCACGGATCCACAGGCCTAAGTGCTGTTTGTTGGTAATAAAGTTTTGCCCTATTAGTTTTTGCATAATATGCCTGCTAACAAGGGAGATAAATCTTTCAAATGGGAGAGAACGTCGGATGAAAAGGCAATATTTGTAGTGTAACATGTAGCATCACAATGATAGTATAGATTGGGGAGTTCTATGTAGTGAGTTACATAAAGTATACAAATTCAGGTGGAGAGCTTCACACTTTGAAAAGGAATATAGGTAACGCTTAATTCCACATTTTGCATTTTCTCTCCTTAAATGATGAAAATTTACATATCCAACACGTTACAATATACCTTGCTCTACAATGTAAAATGTTTCTTGATTATGTTTTATAAACTCTGAATTGATCACCAAGGTCCAGTTGCTCAACCAATTTAACCACTGGTAAAATGTAACAACAAATTAAGTTTAGGGCATTTCTTCTTCGCTCTGCCAGTGGTTAAATACATGTAAGTTGAGCAACTGGGCCCAGATGGGAATGCTTACAGTAATAAAACTGGTGTTTTTTGGTTTTACGAGCGTTAGTTGTATAGGCAAGCCTTGGTGACAATTGTGGTTTACGACGTATTTAATCTGTAGTAAAAGTAAAAACCTTGTGCACGGTATTATGTTGTAGCTTTCAGTAATTGACTTTGAAATTAGGTATAGAAAAACCCTGGCTTTCGGGAAGGAAACAACTTTATTTTGAGATATATATATTATACCGCTGCAGAAAGATTGAATAATTGTACATCATGGCAAGGACAGATCTTCTTTCAGTGTAGCATTGTGCAAAAAGATGAAAGAATGTTGCTGTGCCATTCTAAAGCCACCCTGGAAAACACTAGTTTCTGAAAACGTTCATATTGAATACCTTAATATATACCCTAAATCCATCTTTCTGGAACTTATCTTTATCTCTTCTAATTTGAAACAATACTGAGGTTGTTTCGAATAAAGTACAGAATTGACGTGTCACGTTTTAGCTTGATATAAAATAAGATAAGATATTTATATAAATCTTGATTTGAGAGATACGGTGATTCATTTACGTTCATAAAATGTATGTTTAATATATATAAAACAGGTACAAATAAGAATCAAAACGAATGAGCACCATGCGTGAATTTTCTCTCTGAAAATAGCAACCTTACTAACTAATTCACACAACAGCTGTTAGTTAATTTTGGAACAAGATGAATATCTCCTATACTTTATATAATGTTTTGTAATTTAATGACCTGTAGCAATAAAAAATACATAAATTTATGGCACATTTCTCCTGAGAGTTTCTAGCTGACACTAGGAGATAAAAGTGCAATTTTACCTCATGTTAATTATTCAAGAATGACATTACATATATTCTTATTTTGATGGCCTTAGGTTCTATGGTTAACTGCCTATTCTGTAGAAAAAAATGAATTGAAAGCTTGAAGATAACCACAATTAAAAAATTATGGTTTTACAAACAAACAGTAATATGATGAAATTTTTCCAATTCTAATTTTCAAGTGCGATTTGTATAAACTTTGAAACGGCTTAGAAAACGAAACGATAAACATGACCTGTTAACAATGAAGCCTAAAATATCGGACTCGGCTGGTATTTTCATTCCGCTGCTAAAACAAAAGTGTGAAGAAGCCAGATGTTACGTTTCAATTACATTTGTAGCAAAAGCAATTAAAAAAAGAGAAGTAAATTATAATAATTAAAATTAAAACAATCTTTTTGGGGACTGTGTTGTCACGCGATCACCATACCTGATAAATGTACCAGTCAAAACGTGTATCATAATAATGTGAAACTTTCATGCAATCGCGTTTGTAATATTTATATCAGATATAAATAATTACTTTAAACAGATTATTTGCCTAGTTTGTAAAGACTCTTCATATTTCTTATGCTAACAACAAACCTAATGGAGGTCTTTCTAAAAATTATGACCTACCCAAGTTTACAACGAAGACATTAGAAATTAAGCTGTTTACAGTGTATGGAAGATAGACATGTACAATAATCTTTATACATGTCAGTAGATTTTAACTTTTTTTTTTGTGAATTCAGTGCGACATACCAATTAATGAAAGAGTTAATGCTTGACAATATTCTGCAGTTGGTGTAGTCATAACCTTTCACCAAGTTTATTTAGAACAGTTCCACTGCCTGCTCTTAGCTAACTTAGAATAGTTCTGCTGACTGCTCTAAAATAACTCTAGAACAGGATGCTCTTGAACAGCTCTAACCTGTCATATTCCAGAATAGGTCGAGCGGTCATGATATAGAACAGATGGGAGGTTGTATTTTACTATTACTGAGACTTTAAGTATGCATTAACGAATAAAACATTAGCTAAAAGATTCATACGAAAGTCCTTTGAAAAAATTTACTTTTTATACCACGGAAATTTAGACAAACAACATAATAATTTTTTGTAATAAATATAGGTGCCGTGTTCAAAAGCATTATAGTTAGACTTAAACTATAACAATTATTTAGTTTGAGCAATATGTGGCAAGTTTCAAACCTGTGTCGGCCGTAAGTAGTTTGGATGTTACAATTTCAATTAATTTCATATTTATAGTTCGCAACTGTAGTTTAAAACACAGCTATGCGTGTTATATGATCAATATACATGTACAACTTTTAAACTGTGGTCAAAGGTAATAAATAGGATGTCATTGCGGATCAATAAATATGTACATGTATTAACATGTGTTAATCAACGCAAGTCTTTTATTTGTATATAGTATTGTTCATTACTATGTGTAGATATGCTGTAAGGGGTTTGATTTTTGATTGACGGATCTGGGCCGAATAAGGAGCCAAAAAGGGATTTTTCATGTTAAATAGTTCGTCAGTGGAACTCCTTGTTCATTTTTGGCATGTCTTTTATTTGTATATAGTATTGTTCTTTACTATGTGTAGATGTGCAGTAAGGTTTTGATTTTTTCATTAATGATTCTGAGACCGTATAAAGGGCTAAAGTTGATGTTATGTGTTAAAAACCTTGTCAGTGGAACTCCTCATTCATTTTTGAAGAAGCACATTTTTATTTTATACACTTATGTTTCTTACTATCTCAGCACAGTTTGTGAAGTTCAAATTAATGGATCAGAATCAATGGAAGGGACAAAAAGGTCCACTGTAAAATTACTTAACGACAGGTTTGTAATATATCATTACAATGGTCATTGGTTTTAGATACAAACTAATTGTTAATAGAGTCATAACCAATACTCTAAGAATAAAAGGGGCCTAGACAGAAAAAAGGGCAAAATTTAAAAAAATTGACTAAAGATAGGGTTGTAATATGTCCGTGGACTCGTCTTTGATTATAGAAGTGAAAGGTAAAACATATTTGCATCCTTGCCCTTACAGTAAGGAATTAGGGGCCAAACGTCAATGTAGGGGTGCGTGGATAGTTGTCGTTTCCGACAACACTTGTTTTTAATGTGCAATAACACAAAGTATTCAGATCTGCATCTTTTTCTAGGAAATCTAATTTATCTATCAGAAGCAATTCTTGAAAACACTAAATCTATCTATCAAAATGCACAAGAAGACAAAAGATCATTTCTAAGAACTGAGGAATTTCCACGAATTTTCAGATACATTGCCAATGAAAAGACTGGTGATTCATAATTGTTATTTGCTTAGATAGAATCTTCCGCAAAAATGTAAAATTGAATAGTAGAACAAACCCTAATAAACAATGCTGAATGAAAGATAATGGTAACTGTTACAAATAGGCAAGAGTGATCCTATTTACAAATAGATATGGAAGCAATTCGAAAATACTTTTAAAATAATTCAGTACTATTTTACACTAATAGAATTCACGTTAAGTCGTCAAAACTCTTGTAAATGCCATTTCATTTCGCAGATAAAAATGACGGTTTTATGTTTCTTAGCCATAACTCTTAGTATAAAAATGCCATTTTTTTACCCTGAAAAATATTGTTTTGTCTATAATAAATCTTTGGACTACATCAGACCATAAAGAACAAAACCGAAATGACAGTTATTGTTTCGGAAATAGATACATATATTATTATGCTGAATGTAAAAGGAGAAAAAAACAAACAAAAAACAAAAAAAGCCAGTACTGAAAGTGTCAGGGAGACTGACACTGCAAATGTGTCTACCGTCTAATAGGTAAGTAAATATTACACCTATTTGTAGCACATAATAGATGTTATCTGTAAATATATTGCTGATTTGTCATACACGTTATAACAGAAGCACAACTGTAGAACTGAAAACTTGTATTCTTCTCGAGGAAAATGGTTTCCATCAGTATTCTAAAATTGATTGAAATGATCAGTGCATTAAATTCAATTAAAAAATATTCTTGTTCTTATATAGTTTTTATGTTAGCTGTTAGAAACTTCCGAAATAGTTTATAATAAACAAATTAATAAGATGAGGCTTTGTAATATTTAACAAATAATTAAAATCTAATTTCTAAAAGATGACTGAAATATTTTTCTTTCTGATTTGTGCATTCGACTATGAAAAATAGAACCTCGGGTAGATGAAAATGTTTTACCATTTTTGCATGCTGGCGGGGACCAAACTCCGACCATCATTTTAAAGAAGCGGGGCGTTGATGTTATTGGTATTGATAGTTGTTTTTCGTCTTGCCGCAGCAAGGTGTTTAGTTATGAACAAAAGATTTCCAATTTAATGTACAGTGGATTAGTTCAAAATATTGTTTTGAAGATGGATGATTAATAAGAATGAAGTAGAAAGTTAAAATAAAAGAATCGCTTACTGTAATGAAAATAAATAGTTGTGAACAATGAAATAGAAGGTGAGCAAAGGTGCATAAACAGATAAATAAAAAGCAAATATAATTACAAATGTTAGATACTGTTTGTGAAAACTACGTTTTACAGAATAAACTATTCAATTAAATATGCCGATGTAAAACACTGGCAGTTCAGTTTAAAAATGCAAGACTACTTTACCATAATAAATTTGATCAAGTTATTTTTGTAAATTTGGTATCATAGATTGTTATTACTACCACTGGGTGGATACCACTGCTGATGGACCTAAGCCCCCCCCTCCCCCCGAGGGTATCATCAGCCAAGTTGCTAGTATTTCGGTACTGCCATGAAATTGAGACATGTAAATTTAAATTTACCGTATTAAAATGGATAAAATTTTAGGAAACTAAGGAGTATCTCCCTCATGCATAGCTCTGTCTTTAGCT
>JAOXYJ010258673.1:0-10027 GCA_028566555.1 Lithophaga nigra | reverse complement strand
TAAAGTTACATACAAATTTTTGTTTTCTGAAAAATTATACTAGATATATAAATGAAACTAGTTAAGAAGTCATCCCCATCCCCTTCAAATCTGATATCTTAAGTTATCTCAAGAATAGTTCAGATCTCCACCCCTAAACTATATATTTTCTGATTCCCCATGAACAGGCAAGTTGTATGGTTAATCCTCAGGGTCATCCCCACCCGCTTCAAATCTGATATCTTAAGTTATCTCAAAAATAGTTCACATCCCCACCCGTAACCCATATATTTTCTGATTCCCAACAAGAAGACAACTTTTATGGTTTATCCCCAGAGTCATCCCCACCCCCTTCAAATCTGATGTCTTAAGTTATCTCAAAAATAGTTCAGATCCCCACCCTAAACCATATATTTTCGTATTCCTTATGAGAAGACAAGTCGTATGGAATTGTATGGTTAATCCCAGGGTTATCCCCACCTCCTCATATCTGAAGTCTGGCATTATCTCAAAAAATGTTTGGATTCCCATTCCGAAACCAGATATTTTCTTTTTCCCCACAAAACGACAAGTTGTATGGTTATTCCACGGGGTCATCCCCGACCCCTCATATCTGAAATCTTAAATTATCATAATAATAGTGTCCGATCCCCACCCCTAAACCATATATTTTCTTATTCCTTATGAGAAGACAAATTGTATGGGATATGTATGGTTAATCCCATGGGTCATCCCATCCCCTCATATCTGAAATATGACATTATCTCAAAATTAGTTTAGATCCCCACCCCTTAACCAGATATTTTCTGATTCCCTTCAAAAAGACAAATTGTATGGTTTTTCCACGAGGGTCATGCCATCCCCTCATGTCTGAAATCTTAAATTATCAAAATTATAGTTCAGATCCCCACCCCTAAACCATATATTTTCTTATTTCTTATGAGAAGAAAAGTTGTATGGAATATGTATGGTTAATGATTGGGGTCATCCCCACCTACTCATGTCTGGTATCTGATATTATCTCAACAATATTTCGGATCCCCACCTCTAAAGTATATTTTTTTCTGATTTTCCATGTAAAGAATAGTTGTGTGGTTAATCGCCGGGGTCATCTCTAGCCCCTCATATCCGATATCTCAAGTTATCTAAAAAATTGTTCAGACCCCCACCCCTAAACCATATATTTTATGATTTCCCACGAAAAGACAAGTTGTTTGGTTGATGGCTTTGGTAATGCCCAGCCACTCATATATAAAATTTTAAGTAATCTCAAAAATGGTAGAATAAAATTAACAAATTTCAAACTTTTCTGCTAAAGTTATTTGAAATATTTCATACTCGGGAGGATTCGAACCTCTTATCTATATATATGAGTACAGCACGTGCGAATTTGTTTTCAAATATGTTTTTTTGTTATTGTTACTTATTAAAAAAATCGAATATTTCCTTTTTAATTTGTGAATCTATTTCCAGGTCTATTGAGACACACGAAAGAGAAATATATCAAAGTATGCAAAATATGAAATTATACCTCTTTAGAAAATTGCAACGTTTCAATATATTATGATTTAACAGTAAGCTTAATTTTTAAATTTAATAAATTCTATTTCCAGTCTATTGAGTCGCATGAAATGGAAGATGAATAATTAGTTGAATGAGGACCACCTTATGCATGATTGATTATATTTGTATATTATTGAAATTTTTCTGTCTGAAGTTTCTGATATCTATATGTCATTTTTAATTTTTAAACCTTACTTTCTATTCCCAGCTCTGTTGAGACGCATGAAATAAGTCTATATAAAATTTCTTATTATATCTTCACAAAAGGATTACAGATATCTATCACTACACTGTTGATTATTAACCTTTCCAATGTCATAAATCTCACTTAAAGAAACTAGTATTGGTTTGCGATCTGACAAATGAGATTCCAACAGTATGCACTTGATATGGGAACACAAATTAGCACTATAAACATGATCAAGTAAACTATCGTTGTCAGTTGTTTGTTCACAGACATGTTGTTTATACGTTTTTAGCTCATCCAAAATGTTGTTCTCTTTTAAAGTAGGTCCGAGTTGAAATCACCTATTAGTATGCTTGGTTAAAGAGTTTTCACCACAACAGAATTCAGAGCGCTTTTAGATGACTTCGGAGAAAAATAAAGCCCAGTTATTTCCACCTTTGCACTGAGTTGAGGCATATCTACACTCAGGGTAACATATTCTACTAAACTATTTCTGTGACATTTTCGTGTGTTTTGGTATGATATTTCCAAATTCGATTTCTTATAAATCACAACATCATATGATGTTCTGCTGTCTTGTTATCTTCTTAGGAAATCAAATGGGTATATATCATAGCCAGGCATGTGAAAAGACTCATTTTTGTCACTTTGTGAAGTCTACTTTCAACATATATTTTAAGTCTGCTTTCAACAAATATTTTTATATCTGCATCAATTGCATTTGGGTCGTTCAAGATGTCTCTATAATGTTTGTGTAGTGTTCACTCTGCTGAGAGCAACATAGTGAGAATGAGGAAGACATGATCCAGAGAAGTCAACTACAACATATTCCTCTGTATCACCTTGACATTTGTGACAACTTTTATCAGCAGCAGATCTTAAAAATGTCCACGTACGACTTGAACAGTTTTATACCTGCCAACCATAAATGCACGTTTGACGGTACAAATAGATGTCCAGTCTTTTGGAAATAAACCTGGTTTATTATTTTGCTTATTAAACTGACATTTTATTCTAACTGAGGCATCATCAAAAACACTGCACTGATGGTTTTAAATTTGTTCTATCAGTGTCACTTGCCATTACTTTACATGCGGCACCATTTGAAATTCCATCCTCCACATAAACATTGCATGAAATTTCACATCTCAATCCAATAGATACTTTCAGTTCTTTGTATAAACCCATGGTTTTCCTGAAATCATTCGGAATACTGTTTAGCACTCTTTCTTTTGTCTCTGCAGGAACATCTCCAATCACATGATCACTAGCTTTTACAAGTAGTCTTTGGTTTAGTGAATTCTGGAAGACATTTTCATTATATCTGTCACTAAGTTCATTTTTCCCCAAAAATGTATGGAACTAGCAAATGATAGTCTTCCATTGATTCATCCTTGTGTATTTTCCTTGAAAGTAATGTCTCTATATTAGTTTTGGTTTATTTGTACTCCCGCAATCGATTAAAATGGCATGCAAAGTCAACACTGTCTTTCGGTCGTATAATTTCTTTCAAACTAAAGTATTTAATTTTTTTTCCATAAATTTGAACATAAAGGACTACAATTTTTTGATAAATTATCAAAAATCCATCCAACAATTACAGGTTTCAGTTGAAATAAATCCCTAACTGCCAAAACAGATATTCCCATAAAAAGTGTTTAAACCTCCAATTTGCTGTAAACGTTAGTATATATACAAAAAAATTCTATTTCCAACCATAGATATTTCAGCTATTATAATCATTTTCACATCCTGAAATTTACAACGTAAAGTATTTAGTGTGTCACTAGTAAGTGGCTTGTAAGTTAGACCTTGGTTTGCTGGAATTTTGAAAACTCTATGTATAGTATTTTCGTTAATCAAATATGCAGCCTTACCAGTATGTGCAGCTTGATTTATTTTCACTTTATCAGGATTGTTGTCAGCACCTCGGTTGTAATATCTTATAAATGCTTGGTACAAACATTTAACAACTACTGTTTTTCGACTCCTGCTCCTTCTGTAAGAAAAGTATATGATTCTCTATCTGATGTCTTTGCTTCATGCAACATGTGATTGAAAAACTTTGTTATTTTTTTCAGAGACTGTACCAAGGGCAAGTACTCATCATCTGCCATAAAGTTTACCATAATTTTAGAGCTGTCACTATTGGTAGAGCTTCCTAATTGTCCTAAATCTGAACGAGATTATATATCAGGTGTTGGCGGATCATATGAAGGATATTTACTTGATGGATTAGTGCCCATTTCTTCGTCCTCTCGCTCAGTAGATTGTGCTGAAGGCGCAAGTAAGCCCCAGTTGTCTTCTAATTCGCTTACTACTCTTCTGTTTAGTTCCAGCAATGCAACATCTAGTTCATATGTGTTGTGGTTGTACCTTGAATTTTTTTTCGTTTATATCACAATTTTTTATCACTTCAATAAATTTTTGATGAAATGTTTTTGGACTGCCAATAATTTCTTTCTCCTTTCTCCAACGGGTAAATAACATTAGATTTGCCCGTAGTTACATTCTGGATAATTTTTCTAATGTAGCGTACATACCTAATGACAGCTTGTCGTGTTCTTTTGTGCAATACATTTCCATCATGTAGATAAAAGAAATCTGTTTTTTCCTCACTGCTTGACTCCCTCCTTAACCTCCTTTTTACCATCAGAATCATATTTGGCCTTTTTATATTCAATTTTGTACCAAGAACAAAAATCAGCTAGAAACACATTCTTCAGTTCTTTTGGTCTATCAGAATATCTATCAATCATTTTCGTCTCTTCAATATCTGTTGATTCATCAGGCACACTTTCAATATCTGTTGATTTATCAGACTGAATTTTCTACATGTGTCAAAAATTTGTGACCAATTGCTCTGATATGCTTCCTGATGTCTTGATTTCCAACCTTTGCCTCTTCTGCAGCATTATAAAGCAAATTGCTCATACCTCGCTGTGATTTTGCTATATAGCTGACTATATACATGGCACATGCATATGCGTCAGTCACAAACTGTAAATCCATTTTGCTCTCCAACTTTTGAGCAAAATTTCCTTATAATTGTTTATTCTTATATCATCCAAAGATCTCTTCAAAAAATTGTGTTAGTTGTTATAGATGACCGAATCGACTTTAAATATTCATCTTTTGTGAGATGTAATTCATAAAGAAAATTCTTAAACGTTTGGCTTTAACCTTGGTATACATCATTATGTTTGTTTCTCACAATTTTCCAGTTTTCTTTGTGATTTTTCTTCTCTTCTGGGGCAATATCATCATTTAAAGGATGTAATATAACAGTCTTTGGCATTGGTGGTTGATGAAAGTTGAACCAGCATTCATTTTTGTTTTTTCTTTTGACAAGTTCTTCCATGTGCATGTTGCTGATACTGCAGTGAATCACTAATTGTGGTATCACGTTTGCAGGTTATATACTTATTAACAAATGTTGCAACTTTATATTCACTTTTTCTTGTTCCACCTAACTCAGGTGCTTTTTCTTTCCAAAGTAACGTATGGATATGTGGAATATCCACGTATTTGAAATTCAACGTTATAGAAAAAATCACTACTTGACCTATTGGTTCCACTGGACTCAATAAAACCATGTGTATGAATTTCTGGACTTGGTGATCAAAATGTCTACTGCATGTTAACGGGTCTTTCCTGATAAGTTTAGATTTTAAAAATAAAATCAAGATTTTGTATGTCATTATCACTCAAGTTCTTCCCAAAGGCGGTCTTTCCAAGTATTTTTAGGAGTTAGTTTCTGCAGCAGAGAACGATGCAAAGTATGTCGGTATGCCAAGCTGTCTGTTAAGTGCAAAGATGTCTTTCTTTGCCTGTTCCCAGTAGGGAGGTGACCCACGAAGGTCTCTGAAAATTTTAAATCCCTCATCCAAACGACAAAGACTTTTAACATTTTCCTCATCTTTGAGAAATCCTGCTGTTAGTTTTTTCTCCCATTTGTTTTTCTAAGACACATATTAGCTTTGTCTAATATATGCTTGGTCTGAAGTTTCTTCAATTTGAAGAATATATTTGGAAGATGACTTGCTACTCTTCCGTCAGATATCCTTACTTCACTTTTACAGATATCACTGTATGACACTTTCAGCGTACGATCTTTGTTGTCAAACCTTGGCTCTCCACAATATATTGTTAGGAAACTCAGTTCTTCTGCATTCTTATCCAAAAATATGATATAGGTGTATTTCCTTCACCAGGTGCACACGATAATACATGTTCTACTTCTGTTACCATATCAGTAGGGTGTAACAGTGTATCCAATGTACCACATGGTAACTCTTCTTCAGTGACTTCATTACATCTCTCCTCCTCTTTCTCACCGTCATTTTCACCTCTTTTTGTATAAAAATTGTAAGAATTCTTCATGCCCATTATCTCATCTGCAACAGCAGTTATCATGTACTTGTACTAATGTTAATGTTATAAATTTAACCTAACATTAAGCAAAATTTACACCCTGAAAAAACACAATGAATTGATGAAGTATTACATTTGGATCAGACTAATCTGAATTTTAATAAAGAAGTTTAATTTAATACCCCCCACCCACCCCACCTTTACAAAAAATAATAAATTAATTTGGATCATCATCTTCCAGTATATTCTCCCAATAAAATTGTGACAGTTTATGTGATTAATTAATCATATTCAGTCTTGCAACGATATTTCTTACACTGGTTAGCTACTATGGGATATACACAGTAATTTTTTTAATTATTAACAATCTTAACATTCATAAAATTTTAGTGTATGGGAATGTGCAAAACAAAACCCCACTTTTATGTTCATTCAGAGTCTCAATTGCCAAGCTCCAAAATATACTTTGGGAATAAATTCAATCTATGTTCTAATTCGCCCAGCTCAACCCAACATAAATCATTTATTCAATAAAAACACACACCTGTTTATAGGAACATCTCACAAGTAGGTGCAGCAAGTTTCATTCTATTAAACAAACATAAAATTAACTGTCCGTGAAAAATAAGCACACTGGCCGCAGATCATCGAACATGAAGTAAAATTGACAGTCTTCAAAATAAAAAGGACAATATTAGTCATACAATAACATATATCAAATAAACCAAAACCTTTAGGCGAAGCACATTTACAGCCAATAGAAAAACAAAGTTATCAAAAACGTAAAAAGAAAATAAGGTCCAGTTTCTGTTGGGGAAGGGTGGGGCTGGGCGAACCTTACTGCACAAAGGACTGAGCTTCGAATAACTAACGACTTAACCTTCGTTTAACAAGAAATATTTTCCCGCTAGAACATACCCGTGTCACTAACATATAAATTCTTCTAATACAAACCACCCGCAATGCGACATGTGTATCAACAATAAATTTGTATATAAATTTAACTGAGTACTAGTATACAAATCAAAACAAACCAATCAAAGGACGTGTTTGAGACACACAAACACGTGACTGACCAACAGTAAACATAAACAAGGAATTCGCATACCTTTAATAAATACATTTATATTTTAATTCGCCCATCTCAACCGAACCTAAATCATTTATTAAATAAAAACAAACACCTGTTTATAGGTACAGCTCGCCAGTAAGTGCAGCAAGTTTCGGAAAAGCAAAGAAAGATTCAAAAAAGAAAATTTTACAAAAAACAAAGAATAGTTAAATTCCTTTTCTTTTTTTTTAACAGATAACCTGTCTGAAATCTTTTCTTTCACATAGCCATCAATGGCTCTTTATAATTTTCCAACTGAACAGTCTACCTTTCACTTCGGATGCTATAGCCGCTGATTCATCCCATGATCTTAGCTTTTGAAGTCCGAAATATTTTTTGTCAAGGTCTCAAGACTGTAGTACTGATAAAACGTTTTCTAAGAAAGTTTACCTTTTCTCAGTTTAAATTAGTGAGACAATTAAGTCAAATAACAATAAGTTGACGAAATAAAAAATCTGTACTATATGGTGGACTATTAGCTAAAGAGCAGTATCTAAGCAACATGTTAACAGCTAGTGCACGTATCACTGCATGTTCTAGAATTAAGACTTCTCTCACTTCTCTATATATTTCAGTTTTGCTACCTTCTATGTCAGCCTAAAGACTAAAACAAAATAATTGTATAAAACTAAAATTACAGACATAAATAAAATGTCTTAATTACAAATGCGTGATCATGTATACTACAATATCGTAAGATATTTGTACTATGTCAACAATCTACATCGCCACTACAATACTCTATAATAGAGTACTAGGGTCATGCTATATCATCACTGTCTCTACAGTATAGTAATAAACGCATGGTTTCGTCAAGGTTTTCACAATTCTAAATATCTTAAAAATCCAACATAAGCAATACGACACATACAAGGTACACTTATATGATTAAGATCTGCCGAAATATATCACAGAGACCATAGTATTAAAATTGTTGACGTAACTTGCTCTTTTCTGACTGTATTGTGAGCGATAGACCTGACAGCTTCTTCTTTGACATTAATAATCAGATCAGACTTACATAAGTCCATCTAATATATACGAGTCCAAATTATTGTATAAAAAGCTTCGTTTAAACTACTGGTAGATCTACCAAGATTTCTTATTATAAGTAAATAAAATACGTAGCTACATAAGTATCAGAAGATGGCAATAATATTTAATATTATGAACAGAACATCACTTACTGAAAATATTGAATGTATATCGACACTGTTTCTGCGCATTCAGCTCTGGACGATCAGCAAAATGTAGGCATCTGGTCTAAAGACGAGTTCCGTCTTGTTGAGAGTTAGCTAATTTCTCCCACCTCCTTCATCTAAAATGTAATACAATGAAAACTTTATACAAACATCTCATGAAGGGGAAAAACTGAAACATCAAATTAAACGTAGGAAGTTAAAATAACTGACATAAATTACATGTCTCAATGACACACAGGCGTAACCATGTCTACTACAATATCGTAAGATATTAGGATCATGTCAACAATCTACGTCGCCACTACAATACTCAACAATAGAGTACTAGGGCCATGCTACACCTTCACAATGTCTCTACATTATCATAACGGCATTAGAACCATGTGAAACATCAAGTCGAATTGCCAAAATTGTTAATGAAACATTTCAGATCAAAATATACACTTCGGATTACTTCCCTATACATAAATTCTCAGTCTCAGAAAACTCCAAATAATCCTTGACAATATTTTTATATTTGAGATTTTTCTTAAAGATGAAAGGCTAATAATGAGCAGACCACCACATTGGAAAAAAATATGGTTTCTTTGGACTCATAAAATAACAGGTGTTGAATAGCTGAAACCATTATGTTAATAAGGAGAGTAACCATTTAACCAATTTTCAGTAAAAGTCAATACTGCCTCAAAACCTGGATTCCCAAAAGGGAATTAAATCTCTTCGTTTTATAGTTCATTAACGATTGAATGAGAACCCCATGATTTATCCATAAGAACGAAAATTCGTCTGAGACACACCAGTCATGTCAGCACGATCTACCATTATATTATTAAAATCTGCTATTATATTCCATACCTAATACGGGTGGTACCGAACACCTTCATTTAATCAAATAATCAAACAGAAAAAAAATACAAAATGGTATGTCATTTAAGGATCTGTTCATACTTCCAGCCTGTATAGTACGAATAATAATTTTGATCATCTGTATAACATTTCAGAATTTTGTTCTAAAAGCATTTGTCTGTTCTTATCATTAAAGGACGGAATGAGGACCCCATAATTTATCCATAAAATCGAAAACTTCATCTGAGATGCACCTGTCTTGCTGGTCTACCATCTTATTAATATAATCTGCTTTTGTATTCTCACAAAATGGAATCTACTGATTATCGGAGGTAAGAAATTTCATGTAATCAAAGCGAAAAAAAGATAAAAAGGCATGTGTCGTAAAGATTTGTTCATACTTCCAGACTGAAAAAATCAAATACAATATTTATTTATCTGTATACAATTTCAGAATTTTGTTCTTAAAAATTGCTTAAAATATGAAAAAGCTTGCTCTTCAGCTTTCATCTCTTCATGTGGAGCTTTATTCCTCCCACATCCTGTGGAAACGTTTTCCTTTGTATTTCTACAGTATAAGCACCACAAGCCACGTTACTTGCATCAGAATATACTTGACTGAAGTCAAACACTTGGAGTTAACTTTTCTAACATTGTTTTTTCCCAGAAAGTAAGCTCTGTCAATACCTGTCGTGGATAAATTATATCCAAAAATTTTCCCAGCTAGTGCGTGTATCGATAGTTAAATAACAATATCTGCTTGTC
>JAOXYJ010258563.1:0-10027 GCA_028566555.1 Lithophaga nigra | reverse complement strand
GTAGGCTTATCCATATGGATTTAACAGAAATCCATATGGAATGAGTAAGGTTTATCCATATGGATTTCTGTTAAATCTATATGGATTTCTGTTAAATCCATATGGACAAGTTATGGACTAATTTGCATATTTCGGCCAAAAATCCATACGGAATCCATAACATTTCCATATGGATCCATATGGACATCCTAATACAAAACCCTTACAGTCCATATGGATAAATGAAAACAAATCCATATGGATTCCATAACAAGTCCATATGGAACTTTTCGTACGGGTGACAGACACCACATCGGGCTAATTCGTGACTGACATAACAGGTATTGTTCCACCTGGTGCTGGTGCTTCCTACGGGTATTGAATATTCGATAACTTCTTTAATGTATTGCAATTGTAGAAGGGTTTCAAACATCTAGGCCCCTTGACCGTGGCCATGGGACTACTTCGTGACATCAAAAACGATGCCTACTTAAGCCACGGGTATCAGCGTTTTTCAAACTTATGTTCACCTATAGGTGTGTTACAGTGGATATATGTGGGTATTTGCTATCTATTTAGTTACTGTCCAAGAACTAGCGCTCTGTAACTGCAGCGTTTATTCTAAAGCAGCTACTGTCAGTTGATCATGCTCCAGACATAACTCTACTCCTTGCCAGGAACAAGGCAATATGCCCTCCGTTGGGTTGGATATAAGCTGGTACCTACGATTATAAATTTCCAAGACGACATCTTATTTCACGCTCCTCCAAAATGGTATTCTTAATAGATCTTCGACATTTTGAGAAGAAAATGATTGCCGGACTTCTCTACTAAATATGTCGTTTATCTTTAAAGAAAAAAGTAGATATCATTCAGAAAAGTCTGGACAGTAGTATATAGATGCGAGGTAAGCATTCATCGGGGACGCAGAGTAGACAATCAAGCAGAAACTGACAACAAATTACAGAAAGCGGATCTCATGAAAATATCGAGAATTTTAAATGCTTTCCAGGTGCATCTTGTTGGAGTCGGAAGGGGATAATGTCGACTGGACTGGAGTTGTTGCGTTGACGGTGCATCTGGAACTGACAGTAAAACATTTTTCCGCCATTTATAACGAATATTTTGGGGGTTATCTGCTGTTTTCTCCTTCTATTTGATTAGTAGGTGAGCTAATGGTGTTTGTTTTAATCTTATCACGTTGGAAAGGCATCGAGATTCTGCGGGTGGTGCTTTAAAATGGTATCAAGGGTTTCCTGTTGCGTTTATCAAACGTCATGGACAAGGACTGGAAAGAATCAGTAGTCTCTTAAGCCACAAAGGTACAACCGCGCATCAGATTCAAACAATTTTTTTTACTAAAACGTTGTATTAACAACATCTTCGTCAATCTCGAACATCTATCGAGCCAAATGAAGCCAAACTTAGAAGACGTGCAAAAAGCAAATTTCTACAAATGTCTTTTTTTCGATATCGATCAAAATTCATTATGGCGATCAGGGCCAGTGATCTATTTTAATTCTCCGAAATTTCAAAAATCTTTTTGTCCGAAACTACAAAGCAGATAGAATTGTTTCAATTTTTGATCCTTGGATATTCTTCTAGCAATATGTATTTTTGTGCCTATCGGAAGTCCAATATGGCTGCCATAGCAGGAGAAAATTTAACATTAGTCCGTATGAGAAATTCACTTGAAGATCTAGGTCTTCTTGGAAACAACTGTCACAGTTAGCTAAATCCCAATTATATTTTGTACGTAGGGTTCCTCTACCCAAGAAAAAGTAATAAACAAAAGAAGAAACATCTTACGCAGGAATAAATACAACATCTATCACGAAATTCTCTTTGTGTTCATCCCGCATCCGATTTTTTATCCCTTATTTTCTAATAACCTAAAGCAAAAGAAGAATATTTCTAAGTTTAATGCATATTGGACTGTAGCGATTCTCTAAATTCTCTAAATTGGATATTATCCATTCTGATCCAGAAATAGTCTTCAATTGTAAATTAACCGAAACCAGGGCACTAAAACGGCAGTTAGTTGAAACTACAACAAAAACTATGTAAACAATACCTGAAATAAAAAGAGTTTGGGACTAGAAAGAAAAACAGTACATCAAACTGAAACTTGGTTCATATATTTGATATTGTACAGAATTTTAATGCAGCATTTGCAACAGTATTTCAGGCCACTTTTGGAAACAAAAATAGATTTAAGGTACCCACCTTTTGAACCCCAGTCTCAATTACAGAAAACTAGAGACGATATTGGCTGTTTGCTGTATTGAAAGCCAACAGTGGAAAGTACCCGGATTTTTCCAAGCCAAGGTAATGTCCGAATACCTGTCAATTGGCAAGTATGAGTGGTGGGTACCCACCTTTAAACCCTAGCCGCAGTAACAAAACGATGGAGAAGTTATCAGCTATATGTACTTGTAGTAGCTAGAATGAACGCAAATACCCGTAGATATCCGGTCATACCAAGAGCAGGGTAAATGCGGGTGGCACAGTATATATAAATTATGAATAAAAAATCTAAAGTAAGGCTTCTCGAGTA
This sequence comes from Lithophaga nigra, assembly GCA_028566555.1. Lineage (NCBI taxonomy): Eukaryota > Metazoa > Mollusca > Bivalvia > Mytilida > Mytilidae > Lithophaga > Lithophaga nigra. The sequence continues at coordinate 7,491 of JAOXYJ010258563.1, read as the reverse complement.
ATATGCAGAACCATACTTTTGATTGCAGGTTACTGAACTTTATTATTTTTTTCAACTGTATATCTTTTACGGCCGTACTCCGTACTTTTAATTTCAATACATGAATATTTTTTTATTTTGAAATGATGTAACTTTGAAACGTTTTACAATAAAGATATATTTAAACATTTTCTACCAAAGTATAATAATGCAGAGACACCTTATTTCCATTAGGATAGTAAAGCTGCCACATCAGCTATTTTTGGCCTTATGCAATGAAATTTATTTCTTTTACTTTTTCAAAATAAGGTGAATTACTCATGTTATCGGATACGTTTTTTCATACTTTATGAAGACATCCTTTGTTTTGTATGATGGTGAGTAAAATCATAATATGTTGTGATGCATATTTTGATCTCTGCTTCCACTAGACACTCTCAGTTGGATTTTTAGCTCACCTGGTCCAATGGACAATGTGAGCTCTTGCCATCTATTAGCGTCCTTCGTACATCCGGCAAGAGGTTTTCACGATTGTATCTTCTCAGATACCTCCTAGCTAAATGGAACCAAACTTGGGAACAAGATGCATTGGAAAGTTCCCAATAAAAAGTGTGTTCTTCGTTCAGATAATATATTCAACATGGTCGCCAGAGCCATTAATGTGTTTTAATTGTCTCAAATTTCAAAGATCTTCTTGACAGAAACTACGTAGCCGATGGAATTGTTTTTGTGTGTGTGTGTGTGTGTGAATGATCCTTGGCAATCCTTCTACCAACATTGTGTTCTTGGTAACAATCCGAAATCCAAGATGACCGCCATTGTGGGACAATGTTTAACATTGTTTAATATTTAACAAGATAGTCTTGGAAACGACTATGGCAGTTGAAGCTAAAGATATTCATAAATGTTCATTGGAACGTCCTTTGCTAAAACTGTGTTTTTGATGCCGATAATAATTTCAAGATGACCGCCACTGTGGAACATAGTTTAACATTAGACCCCATGAGAAATACATTCGAAGATCTTTTATATGAAACCGCATACGATAGTTGAATGTCCATTAGAAGGTCCTCTTTTAACATTGGACCCCGTGGGAAATACACTATGAGATAGTCTTTATTGGAGTGACTTGACAGTTGAAACTAAATACGTTCATAAATGTTAAATGGAAGTTCTTCTACCAAAACCATCTTTTTGATGCCAGTCGGATTCCAAGATGGTCTCCACGGTGTAACACGGGTTTAACATTAGACCCTATGGGAAATACACTTGACAATCTTCTTGGAAACTCATTCGATAATTGAAGGGAAAAATGTCCATGAATGTTCATTAGAAGGTACTTTGCCAAAACAGAGTCGATCGAAATGCCAAGATTGTCGACACAGTAGAACTTAGAGTCACATTGGACTCTATAGGAAATACACTTGAAGATCTTCTTCCTGGAAATGACTACGACAGTTGGAGCTAAACATGCCCATAAATTTTTATTGGAAGGTCCTCTATCAAAACCTTAATTTTGATGATCGGAACTGCAAGATGGCCGCCACTGTGAAGCATAGTTTAACATTGAACCCTATAGACAATTCACTTGAAAATCATCTTCTCAGAACCGCGTACGATAGTTGAAGCTAAAAATGTCCATGAATGTTCATTGGAAGGTCCTCTACCAAACCGTGACTTTGCTACCGATAGGAATTTCAAGATGGCCACCAACGTGGAACATTGGAACTTACTAGTATGGGAAATACACTTGAAGATCTTCTTCCTGTAAATATAGTTAAACACTGAACCCTGTGCGAAATACACTTGAAGATCTTCTTGGAAAGGACTCTTTCAGTTGAAGATTAACATGTCAATGAATGTTCATTGGGAGTTCCTCTACAAAAAGCCTTGTTTTTAATACCAGTCGGAATTTTCAAGGTGGCCGTCATCGTAGAACATTGGACCTTATGGGAAAAACACTTGAATATCTTCTTCCTAGAAATTACTACGACAGTTGAAGCTAAACACATCCATAAATTTTCACTTAAACGTCCTCTGTCAAAATCATAATGTTGATGCTGATCGGAATTGCAAGATTGCCACCACCATGGAGCATAGTTTAACATTGGATCCTAATACACTTGAAAATCTTCTTGGAAATGCACACGATAGTTGAAGAGAAACATGTCCATAAATGTTCATAGGAAGATCCTGTACCAAAACCGTGTTTTTGATGGCGATTGGAATTCCAAGATGGTCGCCAACGTGGAACATAGTTTAGCACTGGACCGTATGGGAAATACACTTGAAAATAGTCTTCTTAAAAATGACGTACAACTGGTCAGTTTAGAACTAGGTGAGCGATACTGATTTAGGTGAGCCTCTAGTTACAGAACTAGTTTGCTGAAATAACATGCAGTAGACTCTGACTTTCAGCCAGTCAGTTTTTCTCTATTTCATAACCAGAGAAGCAGGCAGAATCAAGCCTTCAAAAATCTTTGATTTGACCTCATAGGAATTCGAACCACGACCCCACATAGTTCAGATCGACACGCTACACCACGATAGGAGTATATATAAAGGTTGATGATGTGGACTAATATCATGTGACTGTGAGACAAACTCTTCCCTTGTTGACAAAACACAGACATACTTAAAAACCATTTACATTTGATGAAATAGCCTAGCTTTAATTGTAACACTCTAGATTTGTTTTACGTGGACAGAAAACATTTTAAATGGATTTTCACTGTGAAAGTTTCAGTGTTACATAATTTCTAATGAATCTAACATGTATTGTAATTGACATTACGCAGTACACTCTTACTACGTACACAGCTGAAATAAATGATATTTAGTACAATTCATCAAACAAAGACAACTGCAACTCAACATTTACAGTCATGTTATATATATGTTTATACGTAGAACACGTTCTTGCTTCTCAATGAAATTTTGTCTCCTCAATAAACGACATTTTCTAAACAACAACGCCACTATCTTTTCAAACACATGTCAAATCAAATAGCATCTTCCTATAATTCTAAGTTATTAAATAGTAATCTACCTGTTGTGAAAACTACCCGGAACAATGAATAGTAGACAGTTAGCAGTAAGCGTTCGACAGTAAGCAGTACGCGGTACGCTGTCGTCTGTGGGATGTGAAAAGTTGGTAGTAGACAGTATGCAGTAAGCAGTACGCTGTCGTTGTGGGATATGAAAAGTTGGTAGTAGACAGTATGCAGTAAGCAGTATAGGGGAAGCAGCAAGCAAAAGGCTGTTCACTCTATGGAGTTCTGTAGTTATGACCTTTTTTGGACTAAGTTCGTTCATGTCTTGTAGAATCTACTACTCTCTTATCATATGACAGATTTTGTTTTTAAAGTTGGTAGGGTTATTATATGTATGATATGATGTGGTGATATATTATATAAATATTTTAATTGAAGAATTTAAACAGGAGTTATGACCATTTTTGGACTCGGTGCATTCATATATTGCAGAATCAACTAGTCTGTCATTTATTGATAAATTTGTTCATTTTTGTAGGATTGTAAGATATGATCATATTATAAAAATTTTAGATCCAATCATTTTTACTTGAGTTATAGCCTTTTTTGATACCCCTGCTTACAAAGCGAGCGGTATATAGTGATGGGATGTCTGTTTGTTTACATGTCCAACATGGGGTACATGTACCTTTCTTGTAACTCCTAAAGCAGTGAAGAGAATGTTATGAAATTTTCACTGAAGCTTTAAGACATACTATCATTGTGCTCCTTTATTTTGTGTTTCAGTCAAAATAAAGAAGCTTGCATCTCTTTCAAAGTTACTGGCTATATATAAGCTAATGCATGATAAAGTATTTTTTGGTACCTGCTTGAATCTTCTCAGTTGATATAATTGGAAATACGCTTGTTAAAAATTGTTTTTAAATAACATTCAGTGATGGATTCATCTTATTTTTCTATTATACACATTTCATATTCCTTGTACACTACTGAAATGTATAAGTATTGCTAGAAATCAGAATGACATAAATTACACATATAACCGCATGAAGAAAAACACACCTTATTAGCGTATATCCTTAGAGTATTAAATTAACTGTATTCATATTTAATATGAACAGTAAACATATTTCTGTACCTTTTTAAATGCCTAAATGGTGTTTTTAAACACCAAAATTTTGTTTTACCTTGAATTGTCGTTTAAGACATCACTTGCAAATTTATTCATACCTTTTATTAATACATATAATAGCTCAATGTATTTTTGGAGGATAATGTGAAAAATATTCATCAGGAATATATGGAAAAAATACGGAAAATTTTTTGTGCTGTGGAAAAAATTCTAGCGAAATGTTGTCAAAGTTTCTGGAAATTCATGGAAGATTCTCCATGGAGATATGTAGATGTCCTGATTTATCCTAGCTATTACGTGGAGATATGAAAATAAAATATCCACTGGTCAATATTGGTCAATATGGTTGAGGTTAAACGTTTAACATAAGTATAAGTATGCAAGTGGTTCAGGATCAACAACACTAATGCAGTAAATTATTTAGTGAGAGAGCACCAAAGTTATGCAAATGGAGGCCCAACAATGCCTGTGATCACATAGAGGGTCAGATTTTGACAACCAATTATACCCATATAGATGACAATAGTGACAGTTTGGGTTGTCACTCGGTCATCAAGTTTTGTTAGACATGCCAGACCCATCAAAATGACCGGAATCAACTCAGGTATTCACTGTCAAAATTCAGGGTACCAAGTGAGATTTTATTTTAATTTGGCAAATTGAGAAACCCCGAGGTGTGATCAAATTCATACCCTTACACCTATTAAAAAGTCCAAAAAAGGGGGTCTTTTGTGCTTCAGAAATCACCCAAAAGGGTTAAATAAATTATCTCAATCTTTTATTTCATAAATATTCAATGTAGTCTCCTTTCACAACAACAGTAACATTGGAATTCAAGTCAACTGTTACATCACTGCATCAGCATCAACATAACGGAGTAATTTTTTGTTTATGTACTACTTTTGTCTCCCTCAGTTCAAAGTTTATTTACTGGTCTTGAGTCATACCTCTCAGCGGGACAGTTTATGACCAAGGAAACAATACATCCTCAGATAACCTCTATTTAAGTTGTTAAACCAGTGCTTCAGCATCCTTGGAAACCATTAAAGATGACAATACATTTTTTCTCATGATTCAAGTTATCTCTATATACTAAATTCTTCAAAAAAATCGGTGTTCATAGTTTGTAATTTCAAGAGATTAGTATTGTTAGTTAATTCACCTTATAAGATATATATGATGCATATATTTCAGCGTTACATTTGACCGGAGTGTCAAGGTTGTGATTAATTTTGGGAAACATATATATATTAGCTATAATTTAATTTTGCTGCTCATTCTTTGTATTTATACGTCAAATGTTAGATAATAATGTTAAATGAAACTCTCTTTTTTAGCTATCGGCACCAAGAAAGAAATGATGGCTAGAATTAGAAGAGCACTGGCAAAGAAGTCAAAAACTATTGAAAGTACAAATAACACAACTGAAGTAGACAAAAAAGAAAACAAAGATACTGAAATGAGCATTAGAAGACAAACGGTTGAGGAATCTAAAGTTGTTCCAGATACAAGGAAACCAAAGTGCAGTGACGACAAGATTACAAAAATCATAACTGATGATGTGACGAAAGCACTAGATGAGTTTATAGAAAGCCTTAAAGATTATCATCAAGAACCAGATGATGCTTTTGCTGAGGTTGGATTCTTAGATTTTGCTGGACAAAAGGATTACTATGCAACTCATCACATATTTTTAAATCCACACACTCTTTATCTGCTGGTTGCAGATATTTCTAAAGATATTAAAAAGACAATGGTGGATTTCAGTTTTGATTCAATAGGAGGTTTGTGTGATTATCACTAATTTGTGTATGTTTTCTGTGATTTCTGAATGTTTATGGTTTGATTATTGGGTTAATTGTCATTTTCTGCAATTTTCCAGCTACGTTACTACTAACAGAATTACTAGGAAAAGCCTGAACAATAGCTAATGAGTGAAACTGTGATCTTTGGTAGATGTTGTCTTGAAAGCTATCAGTCATTAGTTAGCGACCTTTACCACTCGGTCAGTCGGGTCCTTCAATTAAGATACTTTAGAAAAAAGTTTTAACATTATATCCTGTGGGAAATACTTTCAAAGATCATTTCAGAAACCTATAGATAACCATAAAATATTCTTTTGGGGAACAAGGCCGTGGATGATCCTTTACAAGTTTTTTTTTTCCCTTTTTAGCTCATGTGAGCTATTGCCATTACTTTGACACAACCGAACTTAGTTTAATATAGGACCCTATGGGGAATTTGCTTTAAGATCCCCTTTCAAAACTTTGGCCAGTAATCCCGATCACCACAGCCGAACATTGTTTAACATAGGATACAATGGGAAATTTACTTGACGATCTTCTTTTCTGGAACTACTTGGTGAAGCAGAACCAAACTTTGGTGAAATGATCCTTGGGTGATCTCCTTTGAAAACTAAGTTCAGCGATATCGACAAGATGGCGGTCACAGACGAAGTTAGTATTGTAAAGAATACTATGGGAAATTCGCATAAAGATCTCCTTGTCTGGAACCACTTGGTAAATTGGAACCAATCTTTGACGGAATGATCCTTCGATGGCCCCCCTTTCAAAACTGTGTCCGGCAGTCACAACCACCAAACTTTGGTGTAATGATCGCCTTAAAACTGTTCGACGGTCTCGACATCCGTCCAATTGCAACTAAACATTGATGGAATGGTCATTGGGTGAACCCTTTTCAGAATTGTATCCGATGATCCCTTGCCGCAATCCAAGATGGCCGCCACAACCGAACTTAGTTTAACATAGGACCCTGTGGAAAATTTGCTTAAAGATTTTCTTCTCTGAAACCATTTCTTTTCAATTTGAACTAAAGTTTGATATAATGGTTATTGAGTGGACCCCTCTCAGAATTGTGCCCGCCTGCCAAAAAAGATAGCCGCCACAGCCGAACTTAGTTTAACATAGGACCCTATGGAAAATTTGCTTAAACTTCTTCTCTGAAACTACTTTCAATTGGAACCAGTCTTTCATGGAATGTTTATTGGGTGGACCCCTTCAAAATTGTATCCAATGATCACATCAGACCAAGATGGTTGCCATAACCAAACTTAGTTCAACATAGGACCCTATGGGAAATTTGTTTCAAGATGTCTGAAACCACTTAGTCAATTTTAACTAGACTTTGACGGAATAGTGATTGGGTGGACCTATTCCAAAACTATATCCGGTTACCCCACCCACTAACCAAGATGGCCGCCATTGCCAAACTTAGTTTGATATAGGACCCCATGTGAAAATGGCTTAAACGTCTTCTTCTCTGAAACCACTTGGTCAGTTAGAAACACACTTTGATGGAATGGTCATTAGGTGGACCCCTTTTCAAAATTATATCCTATGACCACCCACCAACCAAGATGGCGGCCAT